>JAEQML010082427.1:0-10821 GCA_016904865.1 Pissodes strobi
GCCTCCTTCACCTAATTTTATTAACATATCTATTCACTAATCCGACTATAGATTTTTCCTATTTGCCTTTGTATTTTTCATTGCTTCGTATATATTTCCACCGAAGTCCGAATAAAATATTAAAATAGAAATAAAATTAAGGATTTTCACAAATCCGATTCTGTTCTGAACACTCTGCCTACATACGAACGACTGATTAAACTAAAACGCTCCACATGCTGCCAGCAATCTGCGGATTTTCGGCGGCTGGCAGAAAATATGTGGGGGAGTCGAGCTACTAGCACAGCTTACCAAACAATCAGCTAGCCGACTCTCCTGTCAAAGTGAAAATAAAAATCTGACGTCACCGACGCCATTTCGGGTTAAAACACAGGGCCGGGATAAGGAGTTTTCAATTTTAAATAGACAGGATTGGAGTTTTGATATTATATCTTATTTTTTTTTTTAGTTTTATCGTTGATTGGATGCAATCAACGGTTTTAGTTAATTTTTATTTGTATATTTGTGTACCTACATTCTCGCCGAACAAAAAAAATAGATATCAACTTTTTGTTTTAAATATAGGTACCTATACTTAGTTTTTTTTATAAGATACTGTCTTAAGCGGGAAGAAAGGAAATATAAACCACTGAAATCATAGAAATATTGATTTATTTTACAAAAATAACTATTTAAGGTATAACATAGGTTTGTTATCAAATCTCTTTTTTTTTATTACGGCTACTATACTAGAATATTTACCTGGAGTAATGAGCACGTTCCCAATAATTTTAATCTTCTTGGGAGAAACTTCTGGTTTTTGCAAAATAACGGGCTCCCAAGAACAATAGGAGTGATAATTTTTTGAGGATCCCTCGAATGCTCTAAAAACTGGCTGTTGGTAAACATTTTTGGCTCGAAATGGATACTGCAAAGCCTGTAGTTTTGATAAAGTCTGTCACTGTCCATATTTAGCAAGTCTTCTCTTTGACTACTTATGAGCCATGTCCTTGCCCTAAAACAACATTATTACATTATACATAAAAGTACACAAATGTAAAACAACATTTTTTAAGCGATTTAGAGGTACATGTATTTGAAGCTAATATTTAATATAATTTAAGGTTTGAAAAGCTATGGATATGAGTTTTAAATTATGTTAATTTTGCACATGGTGTCCCTTTGAAGAGGGGCCTATAGCTTATCTCGAAAACTACGGGGGTTGCAAAAAAAAAACTAAATACCAAAGTTGTTCCTAGTAAAATGATCTTTATTTTTTTTGTATTTTTTTAATTGTTGCTTTTTTATATACAGGGTTGTCAAACAAAGTTACATTTTTTAATGTAACACCCTATATTTTATTACATTTTTGGATTCTACTTAAAATTCTCAGAATATTTGATGTAGAGATAGTACTTTCACAGCTATAAACAGTTGAAAATCGGTACTTTGGCTAAGTTTCACCTTGGTAGCAAAAAGAATTTCACATTCCGAGGTACCAGATTTACAGACGCCACTAAAACTCACCGGATCCTGGCCAATCGGGTGATGGGTCCACCCACGCGACGTGACAGTTTAACTTTTAGAGGTTAGCGGTAAATAAACAACGATGTTTACTTTTTGTCAAGAGGTGTAAGGTGTTTAATTTTAACGATTTCTCCCTGAATTTGCATTATTTATGAATATTTTTAGTCTAGTTACTTTCTAGAGACATATTTATTTAGTGTGTTCAAGTATTCTCCGAAAAATAGGGCTCAAGGAAATACTATTACATCGAGAATAATTTAAGACTGTTTTGGTAAGTTCATTTCTAATGTATAGATTATAGATTTGTTTTCAGATTTAATACTATTAAAGTAATACTTCAAAATAATTTCAACTACTTACTTAAAAGTTTGTTCGAGTTAATTTATAGTATTAAGTCTACTAATAGGCATTTAAAGATCCTTTACACAAATAGTGCACTATGTAAAAATCGACCTCTCTTATTGGTCGATCCATCTCGTATTACGATATGTCTGCGTGATGCAATCGGTTTCTATCAAGAGCTCTTGTGGTGTAGAGGTTTAGATCGTTGGGTCTCACCTGGAAAACGCGGGTTCGAACCCCCGTTGCTTTTTTTTATTTTTTTTTTAAAGATTATGTTTCTAAACAGCTTTTTTTCTTGATTTTGGGTATGTCTTGGGTTAGATTGGGTTAGCACCTGGTTAGTTTTCTTTTCTTGAGCCCCCGTAGCGAGCGAAGCGAGCGGAGGGCCATGCGGATCGACCAATGGGAAAGGCCGATTTTTATATAGTGCACTATTTGTGTAAAGGATCTCATAATGCTACTAATAGTACTGTTTTTTTTCTGATTTGCAGGTATGCCAGGTACAAAGTGGATATAATCTTATATTCTTTAGTGCTTGAGGCCAGACAATAAAGATGGATATCTTGAAAAATATGTCTTGGGCATCCATATAATATGAAACGAAGACTGTTCTGACAGAATTTCCCCCCAGACTGTAATGTATTTAGACCATACAAAGAGATGGTCTCATACAAAGAGGGCATATAGGTACAATGGAGGAAATGAAAACAAGTATCGAAGCTTATAATCAGTATGCTTGTGAAGAAAGCAACTGTAGTCATTGACATCTTACATTTTAGTATCTATATATACTTGGAAAGGTAACTAACATTGTTATAATTTATATTTATACATAATCAAAAATATTTTTGTTACACCTATGTGCTCTGACGAGTTAATTTTTGTATGTATTCTTATTAAGTAGAATATATTTATTGTATTTTATACAGTATTAATTTATTGCAGGATATGCGCTCCATAGAACCATCCACAGCAGCACAAATAAATTTTACAAGTGGGAAAAAAACATTTGAACTTCCTGTTTTTCACATAGACGAGGAGGAGCACACAAAATTGCAGAAACAATGAACAGAACTGAGGTAAAACAGGTAGGATTTGGAGAAATTCAGGTAATAGGTAAAGTCTTCAAAAGGTGAATATTATTATAATGTTTCTTAGATGACTCTGGTATATCTGAAACATCATCAAATATTCAAAATTGGTTTCTGGCAAACAGGTTGTGTGTGAATGGTGAAAAGACAGTTTCTATCAATTTTACTCTGAGAAGAGAGAAACGGGACCATCATCTTTTAGCGGGTTGTTCAGCGCAGGTGAAGTTTTTGGGGGTTCATTTGGATAGAGTGTTGACATGGGAGGGTCATGTTGACCAACTTAGTAGTAAGTTATCCAAGTCAATGTATCTGTTAAGAAATTTGGCTGGATGTGTATCGGTGGGTACTCTGTTGTCGGCATATCACGGTTACTTCGGTTCGAGCATGTCCTATGCTATCCTGGAGTGGGGACATTCACCTCATGCCATGAGAATATTTAAATTACAACGTAAATGTCTGAGGATAATTGCTGGTCTGGGGTACCGGGATGACTGTCGGCGGAGCTTCGTCAATCATAAAATAATGACCCTCCCGTGTGTATATATATTGCAGTGCTTGGTTTATGTCAGGCAGAATATTCACTTATTTAGAGCACACCACGAGATTCATACATATCAGACGAGGAACAACACTAACCTTGTTCTGAGCCATCTGCGCCTCAGGAGATCTAGGAGTGGCACTGCCTTCTATGGTGTGAAATTTTTTAATATGCCACCGCATGAAGTAAGAGCTCTTGGTGAAACACAATTTAAATTGAAAATGAAAAAATACTTAATGCTTGGGGCTTTCTATAGCTTTGATGAGTATTTTAAAAGTGATTTTAACTTTCGCTGAGTACTTTTTGATTTTGGTTATACATTAAATGTTTAGTCATATATTAAATGTTAGTTATATATTAAATGTTTTTATTGCTTTTTAGTGACTTGTTTCAATAGTGTCTTATTCTTTTTTAAGGTAATAGTGTGTGTTTTTCTAAATTGTTTCAAAAGTGTGTTATTTATTTGTTGTTGGTTATAGCATTTTATTTTTATATAACACCAATATTCTAGTTTAAGGCATTTTATTATTTTGACATGTAAAAGTGCATCTTGTACATTATTACTAATAAATTTTGAATTGAATTGAATTGAATATAATGAATTATTATGTGAGACAGAATGCAAAGCATTATATTATAAAGTATGCAAGGATTGCATTCATCGCTACAGGTGTGAGGGCTCACAGTATTCTGTAAAAACTATGATGTGTTAACACATACATTTGGTATGTTTGTATGGGCAATGGACAGGAAGCAATTTTGTTTTAGGTGATGTTGCTGAAATGCTTGCAGAAGAACAACTATCAAATATTAAGAATGACCATAACGAAGAAATTGAGAAGTTCATAAAGGGAAAAAAGATGTGAAAGTCAATGTGCAGCACCAGCAGATAAAAGAATGAAAAGGGAAATTGAAATCGAATCAGTTTCAAACTTTTTGAGATCCCTGAATGATGAGACTTATGATAAGTACGTTGCATTGTCAACAAGTTAGTACATATTTTTTATAAAATGACATGTTATATTTATTTTAAGGTGCATGAAACAATAATAGTTACATTTATAGTTTTTAAGTAAATATTGTACTTTTCTTATTTTAAAAAATATGTGAATTTGATATATCACTCGTAAGTTTCTTGCAGTTTCTTCTTACGAGCTGTAATCGAAACTGCGGATTTCTTAAATTAAATTGGATTTTCAAAATATCTAGTGTATTTTTTCCATAATGATTTACCTAGTTAGGTATATTTTATGCCACACTTGTGTGCCATGTAAAATATGCGTGAAACAATAATGATATTCTCTAGATTATCATTCCATTCATTAAAAAAAATGTTATGGGCAAATGCTTAGTATAGTGCATAATAATTTGATGTCAAAATAATACAGAAAATAATTAACAATATTATCACAATAGATGTTTTATTACATAATAATATGAAAAAATCAAGTATCAAGTCTTACAAAAATAAATAGTTTCTTAACAATATTAAAGAAGGTACACCTATATAAAAATAATTTCTCTTCATGTAAGTTACTTATCTAAGATCTTGCAAAAGAGTGCTTCTTTCTGGAGGGACATTTTAGTCCTCCTCGTCTCTGTGAAAAACAGGAATTTCAAATGTTTTTTCCCACTTACAAAATTTGTTTGTGCTTCTATGGATGGTTCTATGGGTTATATCATCTCTGTAAGTGCATATCCTGAAATAAATTAATACTGTATACATACATTCTACTTAAGAATATATACAAAAATTAACTTGTCAAAGCACATAGGTGTAACAAAAATATTTTCTGATTACCTTTCCAAGTATATATAGATACTAAAATGTAAGATGTCAATGACTACAGCTGCTTTCTTCACAAGCAGACTGATTATAAGCTTCGATACTTGTTTTCATTTCCTATATGCCCTTTTTGTATGAGCCTGTCTCTTTGTATGGTCTAAATCCATTACAATCTGGGTGGAAATTCTGTCAGAACAGTCTTCGCTTGATATTATATAGATCTAGGTATGCCTAAGACATATTTTTTCAAGATATCCATCTTTATGTATTGCTTCAAGCACTAAAGAATATGAGATTATATCCACTTTGTACCTGCAAATCAGAAAAAAACAGTACTATTAGCAGACTTATTACCTAGTATAAATTAACTCGAACAAACTTTTAAGTAAGTAGTTGAAATTATTTTGAAATATTACTTTAATAGCATTAAATCTGAAAACAAATCTATAATCTATACATTAGAAATGAACTTACCAAAACAGTCTTAAATTATTCTTGTTGTAATAGTATTTCCTTGAGTCCTATTTCTCGGAGAATACTTGAACACACTAAATAAATATGTCTCTAGAAAGTAACTATCTAAAAATATTCATAAATAATGCAAATTCACGGAGAAATCGTTAAAATTACACATCTTGGCAAAATGTAAACAAAAACGTTGTGTTTACCGCTAACCTCTAAAGTCAAAGTCTGACGTCGCGTGGGCGGACCCATCACCTGATAGGGCAGGATCCGGTGAGTTTTAGTGGCGGCTATTTGGTACCCATTGTACCACCTGCCAGTTAGTACCGTCAGATAGCTCTTGAAAAGTTAAGATAGGAATGTGGAATTCAGTTTGCTCAATCTCTAATGGTATACTTGATACCAGGGTGAAAAGTAACCAAAGTACCGATTTTTAACTGTTTATAGCTGTGAAAGTACCTACTAACTCTAGAGGTATAACATCATACATCAAATATGCTTAGAATTTTAAATAGAACCAAAAATGTAATAAAATATAGGGTGTTTCATTGAAAAAAATATAACTTTGTTTGATCACCCTGTATATAAAAAAGTGTCGATTAAAAAATATAAAAAAATAAAAATTATTTTACAAGGAACAACTTTTGTACTTAATTTTTTTTGCAACCCCCATCGTTTTCGAGTTAAGTTATAGGCCCCTCTTAAACGTGCCACCCTGTACTCACTCCCAGAACATCTGTTTCCCACTAATTACAACTTACAAATATTCAAGAGCCGTGTCAATCAACATCTTCGCGCACACACCGCTCGTCGAGCGCCATAGGGTCTCCCTTTAGTGTGTGTGCCACTGCCATAAAAAAAAAAAAAAATAATTGTTTTTTCTACAGCCGTGCGCAAAATAACTAATTAGTAATTTCAAATGAAATCGCAAAATCGACGAACGCCGCGGCATCCTTATTTTATGCTCTAAAGCGTACATGGAAAAGAATATTCTCACTTTTTCCGTCGAGTGTGCTATGGATAGTGACGCCAACCAAAAGTATAAATAAATGACAGTCGTGCATTTGTTACAATGGATGCTGGCACTCCTGCTCTAAATATGCCCGAATATAATATGCGAAAAATGACATGTCATTTGCAAATTTCAGAATAAGTAGAGAGAAAAATGTGCATTTAATTTAAAAAAATGCGGCTATAGAAAAAGTTCTGTGTATTTTTTGAGCGGGAAGTAAGATTGCCATTTTCGAAAGGATAACGCGCTCCGCGGTAATATTCTTTCTCAAGCGGCAATCCGTTACTTTACGCTCTAAAAACACAAATAACTACTAAAACAATTAATTTGTTTAAGGTAATTTGTAACATAATCTTCATTTAAGGATAAACAATATCATAGTAAGAAGTATTACATTCAAAATTAATTACATTCCAGTAAAAACAGCTATGCTTACATTAATGAAATATATTTCTAGGCTACAATAGCACATCATTTTTAAGATGCTTGTCAAAAAAACTTACCTAATGGCATCTTTGGGAAATCTAAAAAAAACTTATTTTCTTGTTAGATTCATAACTTTTCGCACTGCAGTTTTTAGCGGCACAAACGTGTCCACCTCGCGGTTTATCCATTTCTATTATATACAAGCACAGATAGATATTATAAAATAAGTATTTTGTTCAAAACGTATGTACACTGTTAATTACTATAACTAGAAAATATATATACCTAAACTGAAACTACGACACTGGTTAACACAAACAACTCATCTGACACGACCACGAGCGACGAGCCAACACTGTCGAATTTGATAGATTTTAACCCAGAATGGCGGCCTGCGCGAGGAAATGCGCATATCGTTCAAATGTTAAGAGTTGGATAGCTGATTGTTTGGTAAGCTGTGCTACTAGTTTACATATACTTTGGTAACATCAAGCTGTCAGTGGACACTGTCAACAATAATTGTTTTTTTAAGACTGCGTCTCCGATTGCGTTTTAATTCCGTATTGATAAGCAGTTATTGAGTAAGTTCGATTAAATAATAACCAATTTGTTCCTAAATTAGTGATTTTTAGAAATGCAGTCACAAATTGAGTGATAAATACAAATTGTAGTTTAATAAATCTTGAGTTGTTGACGCTTATTTTGTTGTCTGTTTGTATTGTATCTATGTTGCTATGACAACACTTTTACCTCCGCCGGCGGAAAAGTGAAAAGTAAAGCTCCGGCGGAGGAAAAACGAAACTTCACTGCCGCCTACACAGTCGAGTAATGACGGATTTACTGACGTTTGAAGAAAAAATATTTTATTTATTGATCATATTTAATGCAAATTAAATCCTGCATTAGTAAAGTACATAATACCTAACCTGTTTCAATTCACACCCTATCCCACGAACTTATCTTAATACAGTCCGCTAATTAAAGTGAACAATTAAAAATTTAATTACCGTTCCCTCCTTTGTCATAAACGATTTGAAATAAATTTTTTATACCGACCAAATGTGAAAGGGAAAAATTAATTGAGACGCCAATAGATGGTGGTTCACCGCTACGCCTCATTGACCCCCCCCCCCCAAACGAGCAAACAAAAAGCGAAGAACATAAACTTATTCAAAAGAAACACACGCCAAAGTCAGTGTTAATACATAAAGTCAATAAAGTCGGTTCAAGATAAGTATGACACCAAACAAAACAATAAATAAAAAAAAATATTAATAAATGAAAAATAAAATATAAATAACCCGTACAGAATAACGGTTTAATGCGTCATGAATGCACTAATTTTAAAGCCTCTCTAGTTCCCATATTTTCATTCGAATGATTAAATACCTTTTTGCCATATATACAAAAAAGTTTTTTATTTGTGAATATGTTAATATTAGCAAAGGTATATAAGTGTATTGTCTCGTGTTTTGAGGTTGTGAGACGTTTTATTTGTACGTCGCGTCGTGTAAATTTTTTGTATACTGTAGCTCCAGTAAGAAGAGATCTTAAGTCAAGATCCCGAACTATAGAAAAAATATATTAAAAAAATAATAATAACAAATAAAAAATAAACAAACAAATAACCAATGCAGAACAGTAGCTTTAATACATCAAGATCTGGCGCTTAAAAGACTGGCCTACGTGTTTGCCTGATTCTTAGCTCGTACATGAATGTTAGGGCTCTCTTCTAAAGAACAAACAAGAAATTGAATAAATACTGGGAACAACATTAGATAAAATAAAATAATAAAGATACATTTATTTACTTTTTGCATTCTAACACACAATGTGGTACAAGAGCATGTTTGCCTTATTTCCTTATTAATCAGTGAATTTAACTTTCAAGTAGGTATATTTTG
This sequence comes from Pissodes strobi, assembly GCA_016904865.1. Taxonomy (NCBI): domain Eukaryota; kingdom Metazoa; phylum Arthropoda; class Insecta; order Coleoptera; family Curculionidae; genus Pissodes; species Pissodes strobi. The sequence continues at coordinate 9,068 of JAEQML010082427.1, forward strand.
TTTGTAAAAAGCACTTACTATATTAAATTTATTGAACCATGTTACATTTGTTATTCTATAAATACCTAATTTAAATCTACGTTAGTTAACAAAGAAAACATACGTAATTACCTACTTTAGAATTTTAAATATTGTCGTCAAGCATGCGAGGACTTTCTATAAATAAAAGTGGCAATGCCGCGTGGCTGCCTCCGCTACTTCGGCTACGTCTCGTCTACTTTCGGCCGATTCCGGCCGAATAACAACATATCGTAGTAGTCGTAGTAAAGCGGCATGTTTTGAATCTATTACTATCGCGTGGCGTTCTTTAGTGCTTTGTAAGACTTTTTGAGGCAAATCAGTGTCTAATACTTTATCATGGTTCATCATTGTAGACTTTGCAAGAAAACAAGTCGCAATTTTCCAAGACTTTTGTTTCATCTGTGAGTATTAAAGGTCATTTCATTGACGTCCCTTGAGGACTATACAAAGCAATAAAATAATGCATGTGTTTCTAGTTCAAGTACAAGTAGATGACAATTAGCTAATAACACTTTACAAGTTTATTATATCTGCAAATCATAAATGAAACTAATCTAGCATAATTGATATTTTCGTCTACGCGAGTCCTACCGCCTGACGAGTCCAGTCCAGTCGCTTGTGCGCGCATTATAAACACACTTCTGAAAACTGAATGGTATATTTGCTTATAAATGCTTTTAAAACCTTGCCATCGACTTTTACTGGACTGGTTTGAGGACCAATATATATGAAGATGTCCCGTTAAATTGCCATGGAACCGAATTAATAAAATTAGTGTTAACAAATTATTTTAAAATCAGGATACAACCAAGGGTTAGAAGTTTACTTACAAAAGCTGTCTTATTTAGAAATGAATACACTTTTATATACTTATTAGTTATTCAACTAGATTGTTTAAATAAGCGTTGTATACTTAAAAATAAATTTCAGGACTTAAAAACTTGTCAAAAATGTTCCAAAATAATTTTGCCTAGTATTATTTTCTTAATCTCTATCTTTGCTTTGTTTTGTTCTTTTGAGTTTTTTTATTGCTGTGATTATTATTTTGATTTTTCAATAGCGAAATCAGTAGTCCTACTCCATTTGATTATTGGAACATTTTTAACGCCATTAGAATGCTAAAAACAGCAATTTTACATCTATTACGATAAAAGCACGGCACATATAACAACCAGCAATATTACTCGACCTGTCAGGCGAAAAATTTAATTTGACCTCGCTAATGTCAGTTGGGTAGGAAAAGTCAGGCCTGGATTTGAAATATATTAGTATGATTTTCCTCTAACAGAGCCGTAATATAAAATTTCATATATTAATGGGTTATGAAATATATGTATACCTTGTTGTATGAGCAGGAAATCTAAAGAAATTCTTCTTGGAAGAATATCTCTGGTTTATACAAGTTCTTATTGCTTAAACACCATGACTTTTTGCATTACACAATGTCATAAACAACGTTGGTCTCTCACAATGTCAATTATTTGACAAATACACGCCTATGGTTTCGACATAACTCCAATAGCAAGTAAAATAAACTAGTCGTAAAAACACGACGCCGCTGGCGGCAGTTTGACGGATTTCCTACCAAGGAATATCTTGCGCGCGGACTTGCGCAGATGCGAAAAAAGAGGATGTGATATTGCTGGTTGTTATATGTGCCATGATAAAAGTATGTATATACTCTCCTAATTCCAAAGGGGGACAAAGAACACAAAGTCAAAGTCACAGTCAAT
>JAEQML010082430.1:0-10820 GCA_016904865.1 Pissodes strobi
TTCCACAAGCCCAATCTTTCCTTAAACCTGCTTGTAGGCGTCCCAAATTTAGGGGTCATCGAAAATTCTTCCCCTAAAGCCTTACTTATAGTAAGGGAAGGTACGATCTAACATATTGTTTATTTCATGTTTCGTATTTTCTTCATCGGATAACGCCAGTTTTTGTGTGTTTTTTCTTGATTTAACGGATCATTTTCTCAAATCTTTCTTCATTTTCTCGTAAAAAATATTTTAGTGATTCTACCGGTCTGTATTGTAAATTTGGGAATCCTGTATTTGATTATCTCATATCTCACTGAATGGAGAAGACGAACAATATAATAAAGCAATAATTTTGCAGTTTAAAATTATATTTGCTAAATAACAATGAAAAAAAAATCTTCAAGGGAAATAAAGCTTTGCGTTACATACTGAGATGTAATCGATTTACTAGTGTACCGGGTATAAACTAGCACTCCCCGTAACTTTTTAATTTTTTATCATACGGGAAAAATAAAAAAGTGACAACCAGAGGAAATTTTGTCCTTTCCAAATCTGTATTCTATATTCCGGTAATCTGGCATATATATACGTGGGAGACAAAAATATATATATTTTTAATGGCTCTGTATATTTCTGGCTAAAATGAAAGATTTTTTTCTGATTTCAAATATATCATACAAGTTGACATGACATTTGATTCAGCCGTTTTTACGTTATTTAATTTCATAATTGCATTGAATTTACATTTTCTTGGTATACCCTGTTCAAAAAGTTGTGGATTTCTATGTAGTAATCATGGCAGCGTATATCACGATAATGTAATTTCAATGCAACTTCAATAAACTTAAATAACGTAAAAATGACTGAACCAAATGTCAACTTGTATGATATATTTAAAAGCAGAAAAAAAAAGATCCTTCATTTTAGCCAGAAATATACAGGGCATTCCATAAAAAAATATATACTTTTTATCGCCCCCTTGTATATATGCCAAATTACCGGAAATTACAATAGAGTTTTGGAAAGGAAAAAATTTCCCCTGCATGTCAGTCTTTTTATTATTTCCGTATGATAAAAAATAAAAAAAAGTTACGGGGGTGCTAGTATATACGAAGTCACCCAGTACAAACTATATTAGGAATAACACATGTACTCGTGTTGAGTGGCGGACAGGTATTAAACACAATGACGTTCATATATAGAATTAAACCCAAATAAAAAAGTACAAAACGTATATCAGATATACATAATTATCAAACAAGGTCCAAAGAGGAATTTTGTGTATTATAGCTTCAAATCATTATAGCCAGAATTAGGTGTTCCACCGTAAACTTGTTGAATATAACAGTTTACCAAGCCATGTGAAGAAAGCAGAAATACTAAAATGTTTAGGCAAAAATTTAAGAAATTCCCAGTGCACGACAGTGCAACAGAGAATCTATGATCGTATTAATTGCATCAAATTGTATATTACTGTACTCGTAATGTGTGCTCGCGCTATTGTCACTAAATTATTATATTATTATTATTATTATTCGTAATTTATTTGCCATATTTCTTTTTCTCTTTAGCTGGAACATTATCAATCATTATTTTCAATTATGTATCTATGATGATCTATATCTATAATATTAAGCAAAAGCTCTCTTTCAACGTCAGTATAATTTGGAGCTAAGTATTTTTTGGAGGATATTAGACCTTCCATTATTTGCTTCATTATCGCCTTTATTTCGACTTCTTTTGTGGAAAACAAAACACAACTCTTAGAATAAATGCTATTCTTTATAATTTGAAAACTGGCAGTTTTTTTAAATTCTATTTTCGAATTTTGTTATGGAAACAAACATGATTTAATAAAATAAGAAAATAATAAACATGGTTTAGTTATCCTGTCAAAAAACTGAAAAACCCTTAAATTATGCGACGTTGTCAATGATTTCACCATTTAGCCTAAGAATTTCATAATTTTAAGTCGTGGAAATTATTCTGCCATGGTTAATGATTCCTGAATTAAGTTAAGCCCTACGTGTTTTCTCCTTAAATGAAATTCTGTCGAAACGGACAGATCATGGTAAACATCATTCTTAAAAATGACTTTTTATTATTATGTGTTGATAAAAACTCCTTTTCTTTTCGCGATTTTTGCCATGAGTACGGTTATATTACTTGCGAAAATAACATATAAGGAAACAAACACCTCAGAGAAAACTCCGTGATTCATAAATTACCACGTCGAAAAATAAAGTCGAGCCGGGCAGCAAATTCTGGATATCCGATTTTGATAGATTAAACGGTCCGTGGGGGAAATCGCAGCCCCGTCCCGGATTCCGCAACGTAAGATGGCAATCCGGGGGATGATTCCGGGCTCGTTCCGGGGTCGCCATGGCAACACCCGGCGGGATCTTATTGGGCCCCGATAGTTGCCTGTCTCCCTTTCTCTTCGGCAGCGTCGGGACGCTGATAAGCGTCGGCGGCAGGAGCGTCGCCATGTCACTGTGACTAAATTCTACGCCGTGGTTGATGAACCATTCCTTTCCCTTATAGCTGGGTATGGTAATTTGGCAATTTATCAGATCTGTGTGAACTAATTGACGAATACGTATATTGAATTTTCTAAAAATGCGCGATGGAAGCGAGTATCAAATATGTATAAAATGTAGTTACATTTATTCAACTTTTCTTAATGTGATCGAAAAACCTCGTCCAAAAATATATAAAATCATCCTACCCTTATTCTGCGTGCAAATACATCACATGCCTCTATTGGGTTTTTGGGGATCAATTCCTGAAATTTTAATATGTACTTTTTATCATTGCGCCAAACTTGTCAGTATACAGGTTGCGTCAGAATATTAGGTTAAATCTATGTTTCTCAAGCCGACTTGTACAACTACCTATCTCGGTTCGTAGGAGGAGAAACATATGATAAAAGTCAATAAAATTGTCACAAATATCGAAAAAGGGAAGCTTTTTTTTAGGGCATCCTGTTTAGTTCAATATTATGCACAAATTATTCGATCGTGGATTTCCTACAATATTTCCTACAATTTTAATCGCCAGTATAGGTAATGTCCTAATTACCTACTGCCGATTAGAATAATTGTATAGAGAATTCACGTTCGAATAATTGTGCATAATATATTTAACTGTACAGAGTGTCCTAGAAAGAAATGGACCTTCTTTTTTGATATTTGTGACAATTTTTATTGACTATTATCCTACATTTCTCCTCCTATAATAGCCAAGACATTTTGCAGTTTTATTTCAGACCATTTAAATTCAATAATAGAGTATATCTATTGAGTTTACATACAGAGTGATTTAAAAATTATATATTTAATCAACAATACCTGTAACGCAGAGACTGTGACGCAAAAAGTATAGGATTCTTCCATATTATTTTGCCACCTACCTACACCGTATATTTTAATAGATATTTAAAAAATTTAACTTCAATAGGGGTTTTCATGGATCGCCGGGATTTATTATCAGAACAGATTAATAAGTGAATAGTCCGCTCGATTCCGATTTCGCATATACCACATATATCTATCTACCTGTAAGACTAACAGGGAAAAAAATATTAGTCTTTAAAGTTCAATAGAATTTTTGTTTCGCAAACACTCTAGCCCACTGGAAAAATACCATGAGAGCCTTTGAGTTACTTTCAAGGTGTGAAAAAAACGTGATTTTTATAGTAGTTAAAAATGTATTCGAAAATATAAAACTATTTCGGTAACTTTGTGAGCCAATTTAAAATATAGGTATTCAACTAGATTGTATTATTTGACAATTCACAGTAAAGGTATTTATCAAGAAGTAAAAATATGGAGAAGTTTTTTATTTATTTCTTGTTTTCCAGTGGCGCACTTAATTTAACTTTATTATGTCATAAATTTTAAAGATTTATATATTTCTTGACTTTTAAACTAATGCTTAAAACCTGGTTCAAAACAATTGAGATAAAATGGAGAAATATTTCTCTATTTAATAGCATCAAGATTGTCTTCCCCAACTTATCCCCTTACTAGGAATATGAATTTTAATTTATTTCCTGGTATGTATAGATATTCATGGAGGCAAATTTGTACTTGCGTAACACTATTAATGAATGGTGTATAAAACTTTGTTTAACAACGTAACAATGAACTATCTCACTTTTCAAAGCTGTGCTACTTGAAAAGAAAACATCACAAATACAAACATTTAAAAAAAATCCAGATTTTCCAAATCATTACAGCTTCATCAGAATATCTAGTTTGTACCCCTGGGTCAGGTGTCTGGAATATACATTACATTTATCTTACAACATAAGCTTCAAAAGTGGTCTGCCAGAAGTGCGTAAGATAAAGAATTAAACGAAAAATAATATGAACAGGTTCAACAAAGGTAAAATAAGAATATATTGCAAAAATCTAACTAAAATAAATACAAAAAAATATGAATACATATTTCTTTTGGGTTTTGATCAAATTAGATTAGATTAAAAGTGTTCTTGTATTTTTAATATAAACCAAAAAAAACGAATGCGTTTACATACTTATACTGCTTAATAAAACACCATTTATACGAATCATTTTAAAAAAATTCTGTAGTATAAGGACAGTATAAATTGTTTTTTGGGATTTAAGAAGGAATTGGGACAAAATATAGACTTTGTCAAGCTGAAGCATAGAATGTCACATGACAAGAATCAATCGATGGGCGGGCAGGGGTTTATTGCATAGCATATGTCATTGTACTACCATTAGTATCACCAAATTCGCATAAAATAAAATTGTTTAATATGATGCCATTTGTGTCAGCGAATTTGCATAAAGTAAAAATATTATTCTGTTTTGGGCGGATGAAGTTTCCCTTCTAGTGTGTGGTCCACAAGCACACTAATTTTTTTCTGTTTTTTTGCGGATAAAGTTTCACTTCTGGTGTGTGATCCACAAGCACACTATTTGGTTTTCTAAAGCTTAAAGGCTATTTTAAATTATTTTTAAATATAGCGATAAGCAGAAAACTCAATTCGGCCATATTGATATTTCTTAATTCAAATTTAGGGTACAGTGATTTTTTTCTAATGTTACATACAGATATCATTATTAATACAAATGTACCTGGAAATGAGGTGATTGCTAAATTTATGAATGATGATAAAATAAATAATCGTCAAAATGGTTGCGTTAGAAGATACAATATTAATTAGAAGTTTTAAAGAAAAGGATTTAACTTGGAAGTAAGAAGAAAGAAGTGCGCGTGCTAAAAATATTTTTTCTACTACCTTCCGTAAAATACTCACTTTACGCACTCTCTAAGATTCGTAAAATAAGACTTTTTAATTTGCAGTGCGTAAAATAAGTTATTTTACGCATTAGTGCGTAAAGTAATATAATAAAATTTTTGATTTTTTTATATATTTTTCGGTAGTAGAATAGTATATTATTTTATATGGAGGAAAAGTGATACTTTTCATGGCGCGCTCGTGTTTAACAGCCGAACGGAGTGAGGCTGGTAATAGAGAGCAAGCCATGAAAAGTAACTTTTCCTCCAAATAAAATATGCTGTTTTTTCTTCAAATGTCGACAAATTAATGCAAAAACATATCTTTTTAATAGTAATAATATCTAATTATTATTAAAGATAAATGGGTTCGCAAGGCGGCTTAGACCACGGTCGTAGGTGGCCTTGCTTAGACCGGTGTCGGTGAATGTAACATAAAGCTGTCAGTGGACACTGTCAACAATAATTATTTTTTTTAAATTGCGACTCCGATTGCGTTTTAATCCGTATTGATAAGCAGTTATTGGGTAAGTTCGATTAAATAATAACCAATTTGTTCCTAAATTAGTGATTTTTAGAAATGCAGTGCACAAATTGAGTGATAAATACAAACTTGCTATGTTGCTACGACAACACTTTTACCTCCGCCGGCGGAAAAGTGAAAAGTAAAGCTCCGGCGGAGGAAAAACGAAACTTCACGGCCGCCTACACAGTCGAGTAATGATGGATTTACTGACGTTTGAAGAAAAAAAAATTTGTATGCTACTCATGTGTGTAAAATACTCTTTTTTTATTCATGGGATTGTCGCATGACAATATTACCGTTCATAAAAAAGGGTTAAACATAGATGTGGAAAGTTTTGAAAAATACAAGAATAAAGCAAGAAATTTATAAGAAGGATTTAAAAAAAATACTTAAGTCTTAAGGTTTATAAATAAATATTGCCAGAAATTAACTGCCGAAATAAAAGAAAAAGGTTGCCCAGTTGTTGATAACTAAGAAAATCTGGAAGTAAGGAATATTTTGCAGGTTTTGCTAAAATCTCGTTTAACGACGAGAAGGTACTTCCATTATGCCAACCAAAAAAATCCCAAAATTTTAGTTTATTCAGCTGTTGCTAAAAAAATGTGCAGTGCATTATAGCAACTTTTAGTCTCATTTTGGAGAGACAATAATGGTGTCTGAACAGTCCCGATCTGAACCTTGTGAACTGTGTCAACTACAACATATGGGAAACTTAATTTGGAGTCGATGGCTTACGGAAATGTAAATATTACATCTACTGAACAGTCCCGATCTGAACAAGATAATTTATTGCTGGTCATTACTAATGAAACTGGAAACTATGCTTGAAAATGAAGACGATTATGATCACCGCATATTTAATTGAAATTTATTTTGTTAAATTTTATTTAAATTAATTGATAATATGATTTTTAAGCACTTGAATTCATAAAAATAACTGTTTTGTATGTTTGAGTTGTAGGTAAAAGTAAGTAGTTCATTGTTTTTCGGTAGTTTTCCTGCACGTTTTATCATAAAATATTATTATAAAGACAACATAGCAAGGTTTTTTTGTTTATACAAATCTGTTTTGATAATTGAATACATGAATAAGCATCATTTCCTTATGTTACCATCTCGGTAAAGGTAGCATCAAAAAAGACAAAAAAAAAACAATCTTTTGTTGATTTTGATTACAAAATCTCAATATTGCAGGGATAAATTTCCCGATAATTGGCCTATCCGAAAAAAATATAATACAGTAGGTTTTGCAGCCACTACCTAAAGGCAGTATTTTAGAAAAATTAGTAACTCCTATTCTGCTTAATTTCGTCTGGTTTTAATGCGAAAACAAGAACATATTGGTTTTAATCACACATCGAAAAACTAATTAAATTTAATAACAAACAAGAAAGATACAATATCAATTAGGGTTTAAAAGAAAAGGATATAACTTGGAAGCAAGATGAAAGAAATGAGCGTTCTAAAAAAAAAATAGAATCATCAGATTTTTGACAATTGAAAGGTTTGAAAAATACAAAAATAAAGCTTTGTAAGAAAGATTTTTTTAAATACTTAAATTTAAAAGTTTATAAAAAAAATATCGCCAGAAATTAACTGCGGAAATAAAAGAAAAATAAATATTGCTTATATGTCAACAACTGAGAAAGTCTAGAAGTAGGAAAGATTTTGCTAAAATCTCGCTTAACGACGAGAAGGTATTTCCATTATGCCAACCAATAAATTCCGAAATTCCCAAAATTTGAGTTTATTCAGCTTTGGCCAAAAAATGTGCAGTGCATTATAGCAACTTTTAGTTTTAAATAAGAGCTCATTTTACAGAGACAGTAATGATGTATGAACGGTCCCGATCTGAACTATGTGAACAGTGTCAACTACAACTTAATTTGGAGTTGATGGCTTATGGATATGTAAATATTACATCTATTGAAGATTTAAAAACAAGAAAATTTATTGCAATTTGACCAGGCAGTCATTAGTAATGGAACTGGAAACTGTGCTTGTAAATGAAGGCAAATTCGATCACCGCATATTTAATTTAAAATTGTGTCCTGCCAATTAAAATAATTAATAATATAATTTTTGAAGCATTTGAATTTATAAAAATCACTGTTTTGCGCGTTTGAGTTCTAGGTGCAAGTAGTAGTTCATTGCAAATTTATCGGTAGTTTTCCTGCATTACCATAAAATATTATTAGAGAGACAAAATAGCAAGGTTTTTTTGTTTTGTTGTGCTTTAAGTATTGAATAATGCAACAAGTGTGTAAAGTGAACCTTTTTGTGTCGCATGAGACGTAGGCGAATGCGTTAATCCTATATATAAAAAAGGGTACTTTACACATGAGTAACATACAAATAATTCCTCCTACCGAAAAATATGAAAAAATTAAATAATGTTAATTACGTAGCGCATAAAAAAATTACTTCACGCACTAGTCTGCAAAATAAATTATTTAACGCACTGCACTAAATGTCAAAAATTACGTCAGATTTACTTTACGCACTAGTGCGTAAAGTAATTTATTTTACGCACAGTAGTAGCGCTGTTATAATGAGTTATAATGAAAAGAAACAGAAAACATTTAAATTAATTATTCTTAGCTACATAAAAGAGTATTCGATAGAAATAATGACTGGATTATTTAGTATTTCATTTGCCATGGGTGACGAAGATAAATTTTATCAATCAATAATTCATTAAGACTTTTTCCTTCTTTATTTTTTTTATTTAATGGTTTTTGCAAAATTCTCAGATCATATATATATTTATAACCTTAATGTCGTTCGAAATTCAACCATTTGAAAAATATCTGAACCCTGTAGGTACATGTTTGACGTAAAAATTACCAAAATGTCCCAAAATCAACGTTAAAATATTGCATATACCTATACATCCCAAATTATTCTATATTTTATTTTAGAAATTAGAATAGAGCCTTGGATTTTATGACACTATTTGCTTTATTAGATATACAGTATTATCGATTGGAAAATTTGAAAGACTAACATCTACCAATTTTAAAGCTAAGAAAATATCCAATCTCGGCGCAATTATTTTTATTGAACATAAATAAAGTGATGTTTTATTTTCGAAAATTTAGAAGAAATAGGTGTCTAGTAATTCATAAACATATTGGATAAATTAATTATTTGATCTCATTGTATATGTATATTAGTTTTAAAAATGGGATAATTATAGACAGTGTGTCCAAAAAAGTATGCAATATATGGGAAACTTCTTTATTATTGGTTTCTCAAAAAATTTTATTCTTGATAAAAGTTGATGCTTAAAAAAACTAACTGACAATGCTAAATTAAAGAAAAGTTATACAGGGCATGTTGGGGAAACACCCCAACACGTGCAGAAACTATCGTTTTTCACCGTATAGTTTGGTGAGAACACCCTATATGTATGTAGAATGAATGAGCCATAATTAAACACAAAATAGATTTATTTCACCCCGGGTACAACCCAATTTGTACATTTAAATCAGCAAATGTCACGTTCTTCAAAACCCCTTGGTCCAACCCTAGACGGACGATCCCTTGGTTCGAACCTGTACAGCAGTGCTGTCAATATAACAGATTACAATAGAGCCAACTTTCACTAGTAATGGAAAACGTTTGTAATCGTTTTAAAGTCAATGTATTTTTGTCTCCGTCAGCCTTGTGGACAATCAGTCTGTCAAATAAAGAAAGAAAACAGCTTCTACCCTTGTAATCTCAAATGAATTCGGCAAAGCGCCAACCCCCCACTTTTTATTTGGTCTGGCGCCAGGAGGCAACCAGCTCGAAGACAAATTCAAGTCAGTCAAGTCAGTGCGTAGCAAACACTCATGCGCGTAGGATCTGCCTAGTCACAGCTCTCCTAGTTTCCGCGCCAAAAACATCTAGTCTTGTCCTAGCACTGTTTGAGGCAATTAATTAGTTTGAAAGTGTCTTACATCCACTAAAATGTACTAGATCAGTCCAGCTGCTCCCTAGCCTCACAGTTCAGTTAAGACGTTCGCTTGAATAGCAGTAAAACGTGCTGTTCTCCGCTGGCCAAAGGTCAAATTCCTTTTTGGGCCAATTTTTCTCCTTTTGTATGCACAAATATTAGCGAATATTTAGTGCACCTCAGTTATCTCTGTCCAAGGTAGAACAAAGACCTCCTTTTGGGCGATTATCCCACAGTGTGTGTTTAGGCCAAGATTTCATGGCAAGAAACGACGTAGCGTCTCTTTCCCCCTTTTGTTGAAGAGAATCCATAAAATGGCGGCATCGAATTGTTAGCTCAAGTGGTCCCTGTACTGGACAAGTTAATTCAAGGATTCAAAGTGGAATCCCTGGCTGATTAGAGTGAAGTAAAATATTGGAGGTTAAGGTATTCTGTACGAAAGAAAGGTGCTAGATTGAAAGCATAAAAGTTCAGTTCATTGAAAGTCATAAAGGACAAAAATATTTCAGTTTAAATTGCATAAACAAAACTGTTTTAGTCTTTAGTTAATAATTAAGAAACCTTTTGTAATATTAGTTTTATACTTGAACGAATGATGAGTGATTGAAAGTTTTAGTCTAAGAATTGTACATATATATTTTCAATTTAACATAGAAAACACTGTTTATTGATCTCCATTATATTTAAATGCAATTTACACCCGCATTAATAAATTATATCAATACCGAATACATGTTTCAATTTCTCTCACCACCCTATATTATACTGTCCATTAAAAGTGGTTAATTAAGATACCACACCCGTCTTTATGGTTTTAAGCAATAAGCAATAATAAACGCACTTGTTCAACCCGACCAGGGCATTTAAAATATACATAAATTAAGGTCAAAAAAAAATTTTGGAATATTGAAAAAACTTCTGCAGAAAAAAATTAAGTTCCTATTAAGGCAAAAATAAAAGTCAAATACAATTTTTTCCAAAAGTGCACCGTTGCGGAGATAATTCACGGCAATTATTGAAAAAATGTCGAGAAAACCTTAGACTATATAATAAAGATAGACTCCGCGTTTCATTCATAATGTCTACCCCTCTAACCCTTCA
>JAEQML010082431.1:0-10820 GCA_016904865.1 Pissodes strobi
AGTATTGTGTATGCTTTAAAGAAGTTTTATTAATATTTATACGGAAATAAATTTACTCTGTATACAGATCATTATCCATAAGTGTAAATTTTTGGCTTTACAAGTCGTTTACCTGTATACAGTGCGATGAGAATGCAACATTACGCACTTTTCTTGCAAGGATTCAATTACGATATTAAATACAAAAATTATAAGGAAAATGCTAATGCAGACTGTTTTTCCAGGTTACCAATAGAAAATTCAAATATATCTCTAAATGATGTAGTAGATATTTTTGAATTAGATTGTATAGAGACTCTTCCAGTTACTAACTGCCGAAGTTACTAAAAATGATAAGTTTTAAATAAAATTTTAACTGCTTTACAAACCGGTAAAATATTACAACCATCCGATCGATTCAATACTGACCAATCTGAATTTTATATTTAGCGAGGTGCAAGGTGTTATTATGATGCAACACTTTTAAAGACTTAGTGGGCTTTTTTTTATAAAAATACTTTTAAGAATTCTAAGCCTACAAAATCCCACTGTCGTTCCAAAAGAAGTACAGAGTAAGGTACTGGACGAGTTACACAATAGTTCTTTTGCCGTTGTTAAAATGAAATCAATTGCTAGTGGTATATGTTGGTGGCCTGGGATTGATTCAGATATTGAAAAAATTGCTAGAAATTGTTCATTTTGTAATTTAGTTAAAAATAATCCACCAAAAGTAGATAAGCACATTTGGGAATATCCTACAGAATATTTCCAAAGAGTGCATGTAGATTTTGTAGGTCCATTTTTGGGTAAAATGTTCTTTATTCTGGTAGACGCATACTCTAAATGGCCAGTAGTAAAAATTTTAAAGGACACTAGTTCTTTATCTACAATTACCAATTGCCGAGAAATATTTGCTACTTATGGCATTCCTAGAGTATTAGTCTCTGATAATGCAAGCACGTTTGCCTCCACGTTATTTCAAGATTTTCTTAAAGCTAATGGCGTTTGTCATACGTTTACAGCACATTACAATCCTTCAACAAATGGTCAAGCAGAACGATTTGTTCAAACTTTTAAAAAACCACTCTTATGATTACGATTTGAAAATAAACAAAATTTACATTGTGCATTACAAAAGTAACTTTTGCAATACCGAACTATGCCTCACAGCACAACATCTATTTCGCCATTAGAACTTTTATTTAAAAGAAAGATTCGAACTAGGTTAGGTTTGTTGTTACCTGATGCAGATAATCAGAATATAGGTGCGAATGATTCTAAAAAGGTTCGTATTTTAAGAGAGGGAGATAGGGTGGAATGCAGAAACTATTTTGGCAAAATTAAGTGGGTTTCGGAGTTATTACAAAGAAACTAGGTAGATTACATTATCTTGTTAAAATTGATGATGGTCGAATATGGAAAAGGTATATAAACCAAATAAGAAAGATTGGAAATGATATTACAGTTAATAATGAAAGTTTAGAAAATTTAGATTCTTACATTCCAGATAGTCCTACCTGATTTGTCTAATGGTCAAGAAGCTTTGGATGAACCAAGAGTCTCACAGTCTACAACATGTAATAAAACAGGTGGTTCTCTAACATACTGGCCAAAAAGAAATGTAGAAAAACCTAACAAATATTTTCATTTTATATAATTTACATTAATTAAGAAAGGGAGGTATTTTTACTAGTCGTGTTTTCCCGTACATAAGATAGGTATATAAAAATAGTGTCAAGTACGCTGTAAAACAAATTACTATTATTGATTGTATGTCATATGAGAAAATAAATGTAAAGTATATATATTTCGAGAACCACTTAACGGATTAATTTAAAATTTTAAATATGGCTTATTTTTATGAAGTATTTTGGATAAGTAAGAGAAATGTGATTTTTTTTTTTTTGAAATGAATGAAATAATGTTTTTCGTACAGATAGAAATTATACTGAACTGGGTAAAGCTAGGGGTGGAGGCGTTTTATGGGCTGTTGATAATAAATTTACTTGTACAGTTTTAAATCTCGACAAAACTAAGGCCATTTTTCCACACATTGACTTGTTAGGTGACAAAATTGCTGGTGAACATTCAGCAATTTATGTCTTTGTTTTTTTATACCTCCTCCGGAAAGTTTGTTCGATTTTTTTTGTCCTTGGAATATATTTTGGGGAAAAATATATGCATTTTGGGCGATTTTAATCTACCGAATTATGCGCTTATGTTGGATGAAAATAATATTCACAATAATTGTCTCTTATTGTTAATGATTTTCTTGAATTTTTTAAATTTTCACAATGTATCTATGTTAGAAATCATAATCACAGATTATTGGATCTAGTTCTTATCAACAATAAAAATTGTAGGGTGGAAAAGGCCGTAGATTTGCTTGTGCCGGAAGATAGTCACAACCCAGCTTTGACGTTGTTTTTAAAAATAGCGCACTCTAATAATTCAAAGCGCGACTTGGCTACAAACTATAATATGTATAATTTTCGTAGAGCTGATTTTGATTATTTTTCTGATTTATTTTTACAGTAGGGCTGGTCATTATTAGAAAACCTATCGACCATTCAGGATACGGCTGGGGTATTTTATAATTTACTGTATTGTATGCTTGATTTAGCAGTACCACGTTATCGTTCAGTACCAAATAAAAATAAATATCCTCCTTGGTTTTCAGCGAATATTATAAAAAATATTAAATATAAGTTAAATGTCATAGAAAGTATAAAAAAACAGGAGATGTACAGACGCTAAACAGATTTAGGGCACTCAGGTCAAGCAAACATATAATTGGATTTACGTATATATCTTACGCAAGTTACATTTTAAAAATGGAGTCTGATATTAAAAAGGACCCTAGGCGTTTTGGGAATTTTGTTACGGGCAAACGAGCGATTACTGGTTTGCCAGACTCCATGAATTTTGAAGGTCAAGTGATAAGCCGGATGATATTTTAAACTCGTTTGCAGTTTTTTTTTGAACAGTATTACTTTATTCCGGAGAATAATAGTTTGATTCTGAAAAATTTGTCTTTTGAAGATAGTCAGGTGATAAGCATATCCTCTAGAACAGAACAGGATGCCTCAAGAGCAATATGTACGCTTAAGTCCAAGCCGACCACTGGACCAGACTTGATGCCGGTATTTTTGATAGATGACTGTCGATTTGTATTAATAAAACCTCTTCAAGTATTATTTAACATGTGTGTTAGGCAGCAAACTTTACCTACCATCTGGAAGAGGTCTAAAGTGTGTCCAGTTTTTAAAAGAGACGACAAATCGGATACCTATTCAGAATTACAGACCGGTCTCCATAATATGTAATATTTTAAAATTTTTGAGATTGTTCTTCATGATATAATTTTTCCTAAAATTAAAAATTAAATTGTACCACAACAACACGGATTTTTCAAGGACCGATCTACAACATCAAATCATGTAATAACAACTCAATACATAGGTGAATCAATTGATCTAGGTTGCCAGACTGACGTCATATATTTGGATTTTTCCAAGGCCTTCGATAAGCTAGATCACACGATACTACTATCTAAACTTAATATAATGGGATTTTCTGATTTACTTGTACACTTTTTTAAATGTTATCTCTGTGATCGTAGTCAGTATGTGGCAATCAATGGGTTTCAGCCTGCAGATTATGCAGCTACATCTGGGGTACCACAGGGCTCTGTCCATTGGTACCCTCCTCTTTAACATTTTTATAAATTATATAGCGAATTTCGGGGCATCAACTATTTGTTATGTGCCGACGATGTTAAGTTATATGCTAAAATTGTGTCTATGGGAGATTGCTTAAGTATGCAAACAAATCTAGAGCGAATTGCTATCTGGTGTATGAATAATAAGCTTCAAATTAATATTCAAAAGTGCAATGTTGTATCCTATACTAACAAAGCTCAACCAATTTATTTTGACTATAGTCTAAACAACCAGTATTTTGCACGCTCTGACATTTTTAAAGATCTGGGAGCTTTGCTTGATAGCAGGTCAGCGTTTACAGCACATTACAATTCTGTACTAACAGAATCGTCCAAAGCGCTTGGTTTTATAGTGCGCTCTACCAAAGAGTTTAGCCAAATCGATGCCGCAAAATTCTGTATCATAGTTTTATTCGATCTAAGCACGTTGCCGTTGTCTGCTCGCCCTGTTATAACGTACACAATTCTGATATAGAGGGTTTTCAAAAAAATTTTGAAATATGTAAGTTTCAATCAAGGTGGTGATTATCCTCTTCAAGGTTGTGCCCATGATGAGCTTTCAAATTGATTTAACTTTACTGAATTAAGAAAGCGACTGCTATTTTTGGATAAGCTGATCAACAATAATATAGATTGTCCTTCTTTACTACATAAGCTGAATTTTAAGGTACCACGCTTGAACTCTCGCGTAGGTGACATTTTTTACTTACGAACTCCACGTACTAACGTTCTAAAGTTTGCGCCTCTACATGCAATGTGTGATAGGTACAACAACTCAAATAATCTGGACTTGTTTTATGACAGTCTGTAGAGCTTTAAAGGAAAATTGTGACTTTCTTTTTTTTTCTTGTTTGGTTAATTTGGTTTATTTAATTTCTATACGTTTGTTTTCTTTGTTAATGTAAAATATTTGTACTACTTATGTTATTTTCTTTTTGTTATTTTTTTTTGCTTCACTTCAAATGGGTTTTTTACCTATAGGGCAGTTTTTGTAAATAAATAAAAAAATATGAACTAGAAAAAATATTTAATTCTAATTTTGAGAATATATTTATTGATCCAACTATTTCTCATATTGTATAGTCTAAGAGTATTTTGAACATACATGCTCTCAATTCTCAAAAGTCTATGTACTAAAATTGTTTATCAGACTTGACATATTAAAGAAATTAAATTAAATTAAATTTATACTAATAGGTACCTCAAAATAAAGCAAAAGAGTAAGACAACTATTGGATTGTTAATCGCATTTATAATTTATTAGCTGCGTTTGTTTAAGGTGGTTTCATATTTAAGTAAATGTAATATGTTTTTTATGTAACATGTAATTTTAATATAATATGTATTAGGATCATATAATTTAACATAAATAATATACAGTAACCTAAAAAGTATCTATAAAAATCAACATGTGTCTTCCGGCTAGATTCTCCAAATTTATACCATATTATAGTGTATGAAATATTATTTGAACATCATATACGGTAAACTCTATGGAAATTTTTGGGCTGACTGTATATCTTTTGGCGTTTCTAATTCTTTCATATTGCGACATTTCAATTAGCTGAAGCAAAATAAGATTTAAAAAAAAGGTTAGTAGCGGCAAATCAGTAAACTCTGAGTTACACCGTTAAATCTCAAAAGATGACTATTCGTAATACTTTTCTAAATATATCTCTTTAACTTTAAATTAAATACATGTTTTATCGGTATCTAGAATTTCTCTTAGTGTATTAAACCGGCCGTATGTCGCATATGGCAAATTGAACTTGGCTCTCCAGCTTCAAAGGTGCCTACGGCTTTGTCACTTCTTTACGGCTGTTCTTCTCGGCTGGCACTGTACGGGATTATCACGACCACACGTATGTGAAAATAAGTCTTTATGCGTCCATTTTTGAAGTGAGCTAGCTATCCCCAGTGCTACGTTAAACTATTTTCCCTAATTTGCTAAGTTTACAGTTTATCATACCGTTTCCATATTAGCGGCCTTGTCTATACATTGAATTAGGAATTTGCGCCTTTATATAAAATAGTCTTAAATATTATTCAAATTTAAAAATTACTTTGGTTACTGAAAAGTTGTCGAATTTACTTAAGGCTGAAATTATCGATTTTGGGTAATATATTTTATGACGGTATTTCAAATAAAATATTAGAAGTCCGCATTTTTTAAATGTCCCGAGGCTTTAGCCTTTCAAAATTAATGGTGTATTACATTCGTGGATGACTCCTCAGATTTAAAGATCTGTCATAAAAAAAAATGAAGCAAAGAAATATGGCTTTCATCTTTGTCTAATATATTATTTTTATGGAATAAGTTTGGACCTGCTTGTTTGTCGAAGTCTGTAATACAGGGTTGAGGTTGGTTGATCAAGAAATGTTACAAAATAAATGCTTAGTATTGTAGAGAACTGAAACTGATCAATGACAATAATTGTTTAGAGTTATTACTTTCCTTTAAAGAAAGATGCTATAAGTAGACGATAAGTATTATTTATTACGAAAAGTATTTATTTCCTTTGGTCAAAAATAAAAAATATGTTTTCCCCTTAAGTAACGCTCTTCTAAAACGTCAACTTTGAAAGTAATAGGTAACCACTTTGTCATTTTTATTTTCATAGTGTTTTTCTGTTAAAAGAAGCAAAGCCTAAACACCGAATATTAACTAACGATAAGAAGATTCACTCTCCGCGGCGGCAGGTCAACGGTATGCCTCCTTCCCCGCGAGAAAACTAGCATGATACTGGCATGCGACCTTTGGACCCGGCGCACACCGGTCGAATTTCTAGGAAAGCTGGCCATAATAAGGTTTACCAGAAATATGACCCAAAAGTTATTAAGTATTACACGTTTAATATATCGTGTTTTAGACAAATAATTGTTGAATTTTTGGCTCATCATCTATATTTATATATAGGGTGTATCAATTATCACTAACGATAAAAATCATGGATAAAAATCATTTGTATGTTCTTAAACCGGTTCAAAAAATTATTTTGAAAATTAAGGGCTCCTTCGTTGTAAAAAAAAGGGTTTCAAATTTTTAATTCGATGATCCAAATTTTGTTTTTGCAACGGTTAATTCAGGAGTCTCACGAGCAAAATGAATGTTAAGAGGACGACAGAAACGCGTTGATGAGTGCCTGCAATTTTGCCATACAAGTATTTCAGTTATAGCTATTTTTAAAAATTAATCTAATAGGAACCAAACTAGTAAAAATATAGAAGCATCAGTGCAGCTGTTGTTCAAAAACACTTGCTTATATTCTGACTCTCCCAAGGTAATATCAAAGCCATATTTACAAATTAAAACTAAATTATAAATTTTATCTGCTGATTCAGCCAAAGTATTTATTACGTCTTTTTACAGGGCGCTGCAAACAATTCAAAAGATCAATTGTGTTTTTCCAAAGCCAACTAGAGTACTAGAGTGCTATAAATAATTTCGTCATTTTGATTAAATATACCGCAAACGAAAATATCGTTTATGGCCAGCTTTTATTTAAATTCAACCTGTGTGCGGTGGAGTTCGCCGATCGTTACCAGGCAACGAAGAAAATAAACGACGATTCCTTTGTAGCGCTTGCAGAACACGCACATCCCGTTGAGTGGGCCTTCTTATCGTTACTTAATATTCGATGGCCTAAAGCCCAATTCAAGTTTCTCCAAACAATGTCGAGTTTGGGAGGTCACTGTATAAAGTGTAGTTAAAGTGTATTGACGATTGGCTAGTGAAACGCGCGCCGGGTGCAAACATATTGTTTCAGTATAGTGGATAAAACTATGTTGTAGTGCATTTTGCCAAAGGTTTCAAACTCCAGCTTAATCTCCAAAATGCTAGACCAATTGTTGATATGGCTTTTTGCAAAACTGTACAAAATAAAACTCTCATACCAGGGCCCCCCTTTTAAAGCTTGGGGCCCAATTTTAGGGCTTCGCCCCCGGCGGCTCAATTCCTAAATCTATAAAAATTGGGACTCCCGTATCATAGGCCCCATTCTAGGGTTTCGCCCCCCTGGGACCTCATTTTAGGGCTTCGCCCCAGGGGGAGCCCCTTTTCCAAATGTGTCAAATATGAGGCTCCCACACCGGGGGCCTCATTCAAAATCTTCGCCCCCCGAAGGCCCCATTTTAAAATCTGTGAAAAATGGGCCCCGTACCTGGGGCCCCATTTCAGGGCTTTGGGCCTCAATGAGCTCCAATTTAGGACTTCACACCCGGATGCTCCCTTTTCTGAATATGTAAAAAATGGGTCCTCCGAATGGCGCTTTTTTCCAAAGATATGAAAAGAATAACCCCAAAAATTAAGGGCGAAACCCTAGAATGAGGGACGAAACCCTAAAAGGACGCCCCGGGTTGGGCGTTGTCCCAGCCCTGGCATCTCAATACTTACTCATCAACTAGTTACACAAATTGCTGTAGAAGTGTTTGTATGTTTGTAAACTATAAATTTTAATTTACAGACAAGATGCTTTATATATTATTATAATAAATATAATATAATATCAATATTATTTGCAGTCGTAGAGAAAGTATAGTATGCAACGCGTGTGAAACGTGTTATTTTCAACACTTGCACAATATACTATTTTCTACACACATGCTAACAATGGAACTTTTAGCACTGTCTACTAGCTTTAAAAATGTTACTTTAAGGCACTAATGTTAAAAGTAAAATGTCAGTTTTTCCAAAAAAAAAACGTCAAAAAACATTTCAATTTTATTTATTTACACTTATATTAATAGTACAATTTGAACAACTTCAAAAATGAATTCCTTCCTCAGTTCTGCTGTTCTTCGTGGTTTAGGAGGATTGAACAGAAAGAACTGCATGTCCATTTGATGTTGAAGCATTATCGGCTGATGTCGTTTGTACTGTAAGCAACTTTCGAGCAATAGAATTTTTATTTTCCAAGGAATCCACGATGTACCCTTCTGTAACGGTTGAGGATTTCCATCCCCATCCCGCTTAATTGTCGTAAAATTTGCTCCAGCATCGGCAAGTAAGCTCGCAGAGGAACGGCGAAATCAAGTATAGAGTGTTGAATTTAGAAGTTGCAGAAATCTTGCTATAACTATAGCAGGAAAATTTCCGAACGTATTAATTCCGATCGGATTGCTGGTACATTTACCTTTAACATATTTTAGGAAGAGCCGCCGATGTCTGACATCTGCTGGACGAAGATCAGTATATTTTCGATAAAAATCCAAATAAAATTTTTGTTGGCCTGAAAAAGAAGACGTTGGCGAAGTGCCTATATCGGACATTAAAAGAATTTAAATTCACCTCAGATGGGCAGAATGGGCCCACTTTCTTTTGAAAATAACTTGTCTCTATTCAATATAATATAGACCTGCATTTTTACTTGATATTTACAGTCTCCAATCAAGTTTTCGTTTTATTATTTTCAAATGTTCAAGAGTTGTGTTACTTTGTTCTATTATTCACTTGTTTTAGTTTGTATTAGTTGAAAACAAAATAATTAAATAAACGTATTTAACAGTACATTCTCATGACTACTGCGGTGGTCAACTTTGCCTCTAGTCTTAATGCGAGCGATTTATCCTGCAAATTCAATAGTCGATCATGTTCACCCCTGTGCGGGGCGAAGTTGACCACATAGGGTTTTTCACTTTATACCTCAAAACTTCAAAAATTACGCATAATTAGTGTAAAGGTATAATAACATACTTCTAGACTCATAATATAGCTCACATCAATGCTCTTGTTTTTTTTTTAATTTTCACAGAAGCATAATTTCTTCCAATGTTGAAAATGGGTCAAGTTCACCCTGTTTATCGGTACTATAATTTAATGAAATAATACTTTAAATTTATATGACAATTCAGAAAAATAAATATTTGAGTGAGCTTAATTTTCAAGTACTGATCGAAAGGTCCATTTTATTTCTAAAAAACATAATGTAGGTAATATTTATTCAGTTTAGTTGAGTACAAAATAGAAAAAGTAAGCGAAGTTGGGCGCAAATAAATAAAAATATTGCTGAAAGAAAATAGAAAATTTTGAAATTTTTGATTGATCTTTAGAACCAATTTTTAAAATGACAAAATGCTAAAATTCTTTTGCAACAAAGAGTTAATGCGTGTTGTCTCGTGTTGTCGCGTGTTGCTGTACAAAGCGCAAATAAGACCGTGCTTAGAATATTGTTCACATATCTGCGGTGCCGCACCAAAGCATACCCTAAAGCTGCTGGATTCCATTCAGAAGAGGGCTGTGCGTCTCGTCGGCGTTCCGTAGTTGACCCGGAATCTGGATAGTCTGGAACATCGCAGAAATGTGGCCGAGATGTCTCTGTTTTACAGATACTTTCACGGCAGATGTTCCCAGGATTTGGCCCGCATAATCCCGCCCCTGGCAACTCCTGTCAGACAGTCCCGACAGTCGGCAAGAGCGCACCAGTTCGTCGTACAACTAGAAACACCTAGAACATCGCTTTACCAGAACTCCTTTGTCTGGCGCACTGCATCACGGTGGAACTCACTTCCAGGACATCTGTTTCCCACTAATTACAACCTACAAATATTCAAGAACCGCGTCAATCAACATCTTCGCACACACACCGCTCGTCGAGCGCCATAGGATCTCCCTTTAGTGTGTGTGCCACTGCCATAAAAAATATAAAGCAGAATGCATTTTTTACCATACACTTGTTTTTCAAAATGTACATACTAATAGTATGAAAAATTTTAAATCGAGCTTAATTTTCGAGGTTTACAGTAGACTGGCTGACTAACTGACTGAAAGTTTTGTAAATAGGAAATAAATGTACTACTGTAATTTTATGAATCAAATTGTTCAAATTATGTAACAAATTAGATGACAGGCATATTTGTAACATTTGGATGGTCATCGCTTATTCTTTCTTCTCAAAATTCCCTTTTTGTACTTTTGGATGCATTCACAGGAAGATGACGAATAATGGGTCGTTTCGATAGATAATCCAATGGATTGTAAGTTTTATAATCTGATGCTTCGTAATTCGTTTATCGTCAAATGGACAGTGCAGTTTTTTCTCTTGAATGGTAAAAACGATATGTCATTGTTTTCCGATCAAATAAAGTGTTGTGGAATACTTTGAGCTCTCTCTCTCTCTCTCTC
>JAEQML010082432.1:0-10820 GCA_016904865.1 Pissodes strobi
AAAGCTGTTATTAGTTATTTCGCTTCCCGTAGCCAATGAAAAGAGCTCTATGGTAAAGAAGCTTCAATTAGTAAAATAATAAAAAAAACAAATGAAAACTATTAAACTAAACTGATAACAAAGTAGATTTGTTATTGAGAGATTTTATCTAATTTCTTTAAATTTCCTAAGCCACGGGGAATCCTTCTAAATTATAGATTCGATACCTCCTAGAATAAACCAGTCTATGTAACAAAATCGAATGGCGGAGTTTAAATTGTTTTCATGTGGCTTTAAACTTTCGTGAGGAGTTTAAATTGACTTGAATAATAGACGAAGTAAGTTTGAGTTCTGATTTTATGTCGAAACAACGTTTTAGATGCTTCAAAGCAATTTAATTTACTTGCAATTCCTGGAATAATAATGTGAAATGGTACGATATTCAAAATGTGGATTGATTAATCAATTTAGATCATTTACAGTTTCATTTTTAGCTAAAACAAATCTTCAGTTCAAAAACTTTAATGGGGAAACGTTATTTAAGAGACAGAAACTATTTTGTAAAACTCTCTCTTTTTAACGTTACACTTAACACAGCATCATCAGTGTGAATGCCCACTTCTTGTGTGATAAAATCAAATGAAGCCAACTCACAAATAAAACAGATAATGCAGAATGCTCAAAAATTTATTGTTTTCGATATTTCCATTTTTTATGATTTAGGATACAGGATGTCAGCCTTCCTCTGCAACGGAATATAAGAATAGGCATACGAATGTTGCTGAGGACCTAGCCATCATTCAAGGACTTCTCGCCCAGGATCGGTTCCCTTAACACAAATATGAACCTCAAATATTTCTGCTGGAAAATTGTTGAAGATTGTACAATCTTAGACGATGATGTATAATAGACCAGATATCACCCTGGTAAACAAAAAGGTTGCAACCTTTGTGGAAGTGTCAGTGCTTAATAATCAAAATCATCTCGAAAAGAACGCCGAGAAGGTTTCCAAGTTCCGAAAGTTGAAGGTCAGAATGAAGAGTAGCAGTTGAATCGCCCATTCAAGAATGCTTTCAAATAAGAGAATTGTTTGAAAATTCACCAGAAACCCTTAAGATCGAAAGCATCAGAGGTGTCATCCCAAAGGACCCCATAACACGGAAACGATTCCAACAGAGCGTAATCCCTCTAAAGTTTAACGCATCTAGGATTAAGTGCATTTTTATCAAGCCATCATAAGCATAGACCAGGATTTATCTCCTCTAAATATTTCAAGTGACAACGAGCCTGTGGCAAATACGAACATCCAGAACAAGGAGATCATTTAAAGCAATATACCGCCCGCAGTACTTAATTTGAAATTGGTATAGTGCAAGTACAAAATGTAAAAGGATTATGATATTTTATAGACGCAGTGAATAAACAATTTTTTATAATTGATAAATAGTTTCTCAAACAAATATTTTGGCGTTCTCAAATTCTTGCGTCTTTTTAAAGTTTAATTATTTCTTTAGCTTGTAAAAATCTTTGACCTAATACTTTTTAAACTGTTAATTATATAATCAATTCGGCAACATCTAACTGACAAAATACATTCAGCCAATTGGCTATTGTTTAAGAGCTGTCATGCAACGATGACTTAATTTATTTCTGTCATGCGTGCCAACCTAAGTTTGAAATGGTTTTTTGAATGAATGTTTTCAATGGCAGCGTCATTTGTGCTCTGAGGTGTTTATTCCCTATACCTTACGGATGGATATATTAGTAGTAATACAGGGGATGGACTGTGACACTCGATGGCATGTGTCCATCCAGGTTTCCCAACGTCGCCAAGCAATGAACTTGGAAGACAACAGTAGCTTCCTCGAAGAAGTGTCATCTTGACCTCCAAAGAGGCCCAAAACATGTTTCGTGATCCTTTTCCCGAAAATTTGGAAGTGCCTAGACTAGTTAAAATATGAAAGACCATCATCCTCAGGGTGTCATCTTCGTCGTTGTCGTCGCCGAAGAGGAGGATGACCAAATTTTTCATGGGTCCTTTTCGAAAAAAAAAATAAAAAATTGGTAGAATCTAAATTAGCCCAAATATGAAGGAGCTAGCCCAAAATTTGAAGTAGATGACACACTAATCATGCTTAAGGTGTCATTCTTTAAACTATATTAGCCACACCTCAGATATGCAAATTTATGCAAATTTATTATGTCATCCATCTAAGTCGAAGTTCAGTCAACAAAATGACTCATTTCTTAGAAATTATAATTATTATGATGCTGTTTTTCTCTAAGAAGGACTCCGCCCTCGGCTATGTTGCCAAATTTATGATAATGATAATGATGACACTTCATTGAAACTATGCTACTTAGTCTATCATCTAATTAAAGTTCTTAATTTTTTTTGAGATGTCATTCACCTTCTTCCAAATTTTTGGGAAAGAGGCCACACACATATTTGCAACAAAGATGTTGATGACACTCTGGGGATGATGGGTATGTCATCTAATTCAAATTTTCGATGGGTCCTTCATTTTTTTTGCTAGTTTAGGCTCTTCCACATTTTCGAGGAAAAGACTCACGTAAATTTCTTCGGCGGTCAAGATGACACTCTGAGGATGATACTTTTTGGTCAAGAAGATGATTGTGTCATCTACTTCTTCGAGGAAGCTACTGGTGTCTTCCAAGGGCATTGCCGAAGACATGGTGACGTTGGGAGACCTGGATGGACACATGCCATCGAGTGTCACAGTCCATCCTCTGTTTTACTTATGTTCGTTCTGACAGTGAGGGAATTAGGTTGAAGGTTAGAGCGCCCTGACTAGCACGTACATGTGTACTGTAGTAAAATCAGGCGGAGCGGGAAGGTGGTAGACAGAGTCTGTCGAACTGATGGTCCGCCACTTTAAGGTTCAAAATTGCGCTGTTCGATAGCGTTGTTTATAATTTGTCTTCAATGTTTACAAAATATTTTCCATGTTCAAGCTCAAACTTATGACAGGGTGATAATTAATCAGCAGTTTAAATACTTTAGTAGTTCACGCTTTAATAAACAATTAATAAATAATTACATCCATAGACAAATAAAGCCTAGACTCTTAATATAATCATAGCTGAAAGCTTAGTTTTTTTCAACGAATGCGGGTATATTGATAAGCCCACCCGAGAGCCTTAGGTAGTAATAATACAGTCACCATCAAATAATAGAATTTCAATTTCATCAGTTAAATATTTTTTTTTTTGTTTCAGGTGTTTTGTTTCACCGAGCAATTCTAATGTCCGGTTCAGCCCTCAGTCCATGGGCGTTAGTCCAGGAGCCTTCGAGGTATGCGGCTTTAGTAGCGATCCATGCCAATTGCTCCCCTGAGCTGCCTCACGCTCACCTCCTGAAGTGCCTAAGAGAAAAGCCTTTGGAGACGCTTATGTCGACTCCGGTTCTAGCTCCCGATTTTTCTTTTGCATTTGGACCAAGCGTGGATGGTGTTGTTATTGACACTGGAGAGCCACCAGGTGAGTTCTACGTAATTTATTATCAATGTTGATAAAATTACTTTGAATTAAGCCATTGTCATCTGATTCAAACATGATCCAGAATTTGATATAAATACTCGAGATGAACTGAAGTGTAATTACCAAGAAATGTTCTATTGTATTTAATACTATTTTTAGACTCTCTATAATAAATATAATGTTTGGTGGAACCAAAAAAAAACATAGAATACAAAAATTCTATAACGTTATTAAGGTATTATAATTGACAATGATAACTATAAGATACCAATGTCGAATGGTGGTCCAACATCTGTTACAATACAAAGACAATGTGCTTGAAGTACAATGGTGCTGACGTCATGGTTCGAAGGCAATTGTAACTCGGCTTTAATCGCTCTCCGTCGGCCGATACCGTCATTAGCATGAGACCCATGCGTTGCGAAAATGCTTGAGTTTTCGGATCAGGTTCTTTAGAAATGTTTTAATGCTACACCTAATTTAAGAACTAAATTGTTAGTCTTCGAAACCAAAACACAATATTTTATAAATAAATGGACAGTTAATTCGTCAATAATTTTATTGCAAATAGATTATAATATTTTTAACAATCAGATAAAGGAAGAGCAAAAAGTTTCATACGATTTTCCCAATTTCTTTTATGCTTTTTGAATGAATTAAATAATTTTCACTATAAACTTTAGAGTGATTCAACTGGGTATTGTCTAACATTAAAGAACATTTTGTAAAAAAGCTTATTCAAACGTTGTTTGCTTGAAGCGGCAACATATTTTGCAGTTCTTACATAATATTTTATACTGTGTCACTTGAGTATCAGTATAATCATGTCATGTAACTGTTGTGTGCCCGATTGTAAAGGAAATGAAAAATAAAGACTTACGAAAAAGAAGATAGTGCGAGTCCCAGCTAGAATTTTAGATTTATATAACAGTAGTTATTTTAAAAATGTATTTGTTATATTGAAAATATCCCATTCAAGTACTTGTGTGATCGCTTAAGTTAATTTAGGCTTTCTACGACTAAACAGCGCTAATGTGCCAATTATATTTCAAAATTACAACAAATACTTATCAAAAAATACAATATTTCAAAAAAAATTAATGGATAGCCTAAGATTTATTGGCTTGTGTTAGTATATTGCCCTAGATTAATAGCTTGCAGGTTTGTAAAGGCTCAAAAGTGCGATGAACTAACGAATTGTACTTATTCCTCCTACGATACCGCGTATACTTCATATTCATCCAATAACGTTCGCAATGTAATATAATTGTGTGGTATTGCAAGCCTAGAAAATCATTAATCAGGCGTTTGCCATTGTTTTTGGTATTGGATTTAGCGCGCTTTCAGAACAAATGATTCCGCTCGTTCGCCTAAATGATTTATTTTGCTGAAGACTCAGCCTTACATCAAAAGTTTGTTACGTGTATTGGTTTGACAATTTCGTTACATGTTATTTCTCATTACCCATACGCAATCTTTTGACGTAAACATGAGAACATGGTCGTGCTTTAAAGTTAGATTTATATTTAATTGAAGCAATTTTATGAATGCTCATCTTCTTTTAAGGATGTTACCCTAGCCTTTTATTTACACATCTCTAAAAGGCTTTTGGTGAAATTTCGGTTTAATTCAAACCTTCGAGTTAACCAATTGAAAAACACCATTTTGAATAACTCTAAGGTGTCAATTAAAAATATTGTTATTTTTAGCTCGTCCCATAACTACATTTATACTCATCATCTTTAAAAGCTCTTGCACTGTCCTTAGGGCGTGTAACTCTCTTCTTTTGAATTATTTTTTATTTCCTACCTCCAAGCTCATGGCTCTAAGAAATGGATCAATCTGTGTGATATATTTTTTTCAGATATTTATATATTTAATCGAAGCAGCTTTCCCATTTCTATTTGCTTCATATTTATCTTCTTCAAAAGCTGCTGCGCTATCGTAAAAGCTTGCAATTCGTTTCTTTTGATTTTTTGTATTTCGTACCTACACGTACGTACACTTGGTACTAGAAAATGGATCAGTCTATCTGTTATGTTTCTATAGTTACTTAAAGCAGTGTTCCCATTTCTGACTTCTTCATACTTATCTCCTTTAGATGTTGGGCTACCCTTAATGCTTGTAACTCTCTTCTTTTGATTTTTTTTTGTATTTCATGCCTTCAAACACATGGTTCTTGAAAATGGATCAGTCGGTCCACTATACTTTTTTCAGATATTTTTATATTTAATTGAAGCACTTTTCCCATTTCTGATTGCTTCATACTCATCTTCTTTAAAAGCTGTTGCACTATCTTGAAGGTCTGTAATTCTCTTTTTTTGTATTTCGTGCTTTCAAACACATGGCGCTAGAAAATGGACCAGTCTAGCTGGTATATTTTTTTCAGGTATTCATATATTTCATTGAAACAGTTTTCCCATTTCCATTTGCTTCATATTCATCTTCTTTAAAAGCTGCTGTGCTATTAGTAAGGCTTGCAATTCTCTTATTTGTGTATTTCGTACCTTCCAACACATGGTTCTAGAAAATGGATTCGTATCACAGCTATATTTATATATTTAATTGAGGCAGTATTTCCATTTCTGATTTCTTGATATTCATCTTCTTTAAAAGATGGTGCGTTGTCCTTAATGCTTTTAATTTTCTTCTTTTCATTTTTTTTTATTTCATACGTTCGAACACATGCCTCTATGAAATGGATCAGTCTGTCTGCTATATTTTTTTCAGATATTTCTATATTTAATTGAAGAGGTTTTCCCATTTCTGTATGCTTCTTAATCTTTTTCTTTAAGAGCTGCTGCACTATCCTTAAGGCCTGTAATGATCTTTTTTTGTATTTCGTGCCTTCATACACATGGCGCTAGAAAATGGTCAGTCTTTATATATTTAATTGAAGCAGTTTTCCCATTTCTATTTGCTTCATATTCATCTTCTTTAAACGCTGCTGAGTTATTCTTAAGACTTGCCATTCTCTTCTTTTGATTGTTTTTTTGTATTTCGTACAACACATAGTTCTAATCAATCAATCTGATATATTTTTATATTTAATTGAGGCAGTGTTTCCATTTCTGGTTTCTCATATGCATCTTCTTTAAAAGGTACTGCACCTCCTTAAAGCCTGTAATTTTCTTCTTTTGATGTAATGTGTATTTCATACCTTCAAACAAATGGCTCTAGAAAATGGATCAGTCTGGCTGGTATGTTTTTTTTAAGATTTTTTTATATTTAATTGAAGCAGTTTTCCCACTTCGATTTGGTTCATATTCATCTTCTTTAAAAGCTGCAGCACTATCCTTAAACTTGTAATTCTTTTCTTTTGATATTTTCTGAATTTCGTACCTTCAAACATGGTTCTAAAAATGTTATATTTTTATATTTAATTGAAACAGTGTTCCTATTTCTGATTTCTTTATACTTATCGTCTTTAAAAGGTGCTGAGCTCTTCTCTATGCTTGTAACTTTCTTGTTTAGATTTTTTTTATTTCATGCCTTCAAACACATGGCTCTAGAAAATGGATCAATCTGTCTGCTACATTTTTTCAGATATCTTTATATTTAATTGAAAAAGCTTTTCCATTTCTGATTGTTTCATACTCTTCTAATTTAAAAGCTGTTGCACTATCCTTAAGGCCTGTAATTCTCCTTTTTCGTATTTCCTGGCTTCAAACACATAGCGCTTGAAAAGGGATCAGTCTGGCTGGTATAATTTTTTTAGATATTTGTATATTTAATTAAAGCAGTTTTCCCATTTCGATTTGCTTCATATTCATCTTCTTTAAAAGCTGCTGCACTATCCTTAAACTTGTAATTTTTTTCTTTTGATTTTTCTGTATTTCGTACCTTCAAACATAGTTCTTAAAAATCGATCAGTCTATCTGTTATATTTTTATATTTCATTGAGCCAGCGTTTCCATTTTTGATTTCTTCATACTCCTTTTCTTTAAAAGATGCTGCGCTATTCTTAATGCCTGTAATTTTCGTCATTTGATTTTTTTTTTGTATTTCATACCTTCAAACACATGGCTCTAAAAAATGGATTAGTCGTCTGCTATGTTTTTTTCAGATATTTTTATATTTAATTGAAGAAGTGTTCCCATTTCTGATTGCTTCATACTCTTCTCCTTTAAAAACTGTTGCACTGTCTTTAAGACCCGTAATTATCATTTTTTTGGATTCCTGCCTTCAAACACATGACGCTAGAAAATGGATTAGTCTGACTGGTATAATTTTTCCAGATAATTGAAGCAGTTTTCCCATTTCGATTTGCTTCATATTCATCTTCTTTAAAAACTGCTGCACTATCCTCAACTTGTAATTTTTTCTTTTGATCTTTTTCTTTGTATTTCGTACCTTCAAACATGGTTTTTAAAAATGGATCTGTTATATTTTTATATTTAATTGAGGCAGTGTTCCTATTTCTGATTTCTTCATATTTATCTTCCTTAAAATAAGTTGCGCTATCCTTTATGCGTGTAACTTTCTTGTTTTGATTTTTTGTTGTATTTCAAACACATAACGCTAGAAAATAAATCAGTCTGGCTGGTATATATTTCTTAAGATGTTTATATATTTAATTGAAGCAGTTGTGTCATTTCGATATGCTTCATATTCATCTTCTTTAAAAGCTGCTGCGCTATTCTTAAGGCTTGCAATTCTCTTCTCTTGATTGTTTTTTTTTTTGTATTTCGTACAACACATAGTACTAGAAAATCAATCTATCTGTTATATTTTTATATTTAATTGAGGCAGTGTTCCCATTTCTGGTTTCTCATACATCTTCATTAAAAGGTGCTGCACCTCCTTTATGCTTGTAATTTTCTTCTTTTAATGTTTTGTATTTCATACCTTCAAATAAATGGCTCTAGAAAATGATGGAAAATGGATCAGTCTGGCTGGTATATTTTTTCCAGATATTTGTATATTTAATTGAAGCAGTTTTCCCATTTCGATTTTCTTCATATTCATCTTCTTTAAAAGCTGCTGCACTCTCCTGAAACTTGTAATTCTTTTCTTTTGATTTTTTCTGTATTTCGTGTAACATGATTCTAAAAATGGATCTGTCTATCTGTTATATTTCTATACTTAATTGAGGCAGTGTTCCCACTTCTGATTTTTTCATACTATGCTTAATGCTTGTATTTTTTTTTGTATTTCGTACCTTCAAACACATGGCTCTAGAAAATGGATCAGTCTGGTTGGTATATTTTTTCAGGTATTTATATATTTAAATTAAGCAGTATTCCCATTTTGATTGGCTTCATATTCATCTTCTTTAAAAGCTGCTACGCTATTCTTAAGGCTAGCAATTCTCCTCTTTTGATTGTTTTATTGTATTTGGTACCTTAAAGCCCATTGTTCAAGAAAATGGATCAGTCCATCTGTTATATTTCTATATCTAATTGAGGCAGTGTTGCCAGTATGATTTTTTCATACTCATCTTCTTTAAACGATGATGCGCTATTCGTAATGCTTGTAATTTTCTTCTTTTCTTTTTTTTGTATTTCCTACCTTTAAACATGGCTCTAGTAAATGAATCAGTCTGTCTGCTATACTTTTTTCATATATTTTTATATTTAATTAAAAAAGTTTTCCCATTTCTGATTTCTTTATACTCATCTTCTTTATAAGCTGCTGCACTTTACTCATTCTTTTTGTATTTCGTGCCTTCAAACACATTGCTCTAAAAAATGGATTAGTCTATCTGTTATAGTTTTCCATATTTCTGATTCCATCATAGTCACCTTCTTTAAAACATGCTGCACATTTACACAATGGAAATAAATTTATCCAAAACATATTGTCGTAAAACTCAATTAAACGTTTCTGTATGTCTTATGGAATTGTAGATATAAATAAAATATGGATTATTTAAAAGATGCTTGAAAATAAATCCGGACAATGGAGGGAAAAAATAATCAAAACAATTAATTGGAGGCAATAAATCACTTTACCAAATAAATTGATTTTCTCTAAAATATCGGCTTAACTGTGATTTGATATTATAGCCAGTTATTCTATCATTCAAAGGGTCAATTTCTCAATTAATCGTTTTTATTTCATATATCATATCATTGGTTTGCATGTTTAGTGAATTTCGCACGTAGCAGCTTTATCACCGACGCCATTAATATGAACGAGACTGCCTGAGAACGGCTACACATGATATTATATTGTTCCATTGTAAAATATTACAATGAAACATTATTTGATATGTGAGCGGATGAAATTCATGGCATATTTCATTTTGCGACCCGTTTTAATGATTTGCTGTGACGTTAATAATGATGTAATCCAATATAGGGAATATGATGAGAGGTTGCTGAACATTTAATATACGTATGTATTTAGGAATGCGTTAGGCACAATATAACTGCTTTTGTGTCCCTCTAAGCTTTAGTTATTTGGTTCGGTGAAAGGTTTTAAATGAAACGATACACAAATTAGTTAAGAAATTTTGTTCAATAGCAAATGCGGTTTTAATTGAAATTAAATACAAAAAGCAAAGGAATTCATAACGACGAAAAGGCAGTTGGCTACATGTTGTATATCCTTATCAAAATTCATTTAAAAAACGGGATGCTACATTCATGCGAAAGTACATCCACCCCCATAGTTCCTTTATGGGTCTTACTTAAACCAATAGGAATGCACAAAAGTGACAGGTAATGTGTGGAGCTAGATGCAATTTATGAAATTTGAAAAGTGTAAAAACAGTCAGTAACTTCAGTAGACTAGAACTGATTTTGAGTATGCCTTGGGTTAGTTTGGGTTAGTTTTAGTTGGTTGCACCCCCAAAGCGAGCGGAGGGTCTAGCATCTTCCTTCGTCTATCTAGCTCCGCCCATTAACTGTCACTTTTGTGCATTTCTACTGGTTTATTTAAAACCCATAACGGAACTGTGGAGTGGATGTACTCTCGCCACATTCATGGTATTAGTATCTTGGTTTTGCTTCAAATGTTTCGGAAGTTAGATTTTTTAATTATAATGTAGAAAATGCTTTGTAGGCCACTGACGACATCGTTATAATGACAGAGAGCAAAGAAGAACTGGAATACGTCATAATCGGATTAGACGAAGAAACAGCAAATATTGACTCCAAGATAAATTCTCAAAAGACCAGGAAGAGAATACGACAATTATCGTAAAAGATGGAAGTACTAGCCCAAAGTACCAAATATGACTACCTGAATAAATAGAAAAACAATACTGGTAATGATGACTATATCTTTTAAATGGTAAGAGGTTTCCACAATACCCTAAAACCAAAGCGTTCAATCAGAGTGAGCATCCAGTCTCCACTTAGGACCTTAAAACTGGAATATTTATGAAGAAGAAT
>JAEQML010082433.1:0-10819 GCA_016904865.1 Pissodes strobi
GAACATCTTTAATTGTATGCCCCCCCCCCCATAAAATTAAAGATGTCTCAAGCGGCATTATAGAGATATGGGATTCCTGAAACAATATAAGCAGCATAAAAGGGCATACCAGCTAGCAATAACAAATGCATTTGGAAAATAATAAACATCATACAGGAAAAAATAAGTTTTCCACGACGGATGATAACGATTTATCTCCGGACGATTTTAATTTATTTTATTAACGTTGCCCATAAGCTAATTCACAACATATCATATTCTGATGCTGATGTGTATAACTTATCGTTTTTCACCGTATAGTTTGGTGATAACACTCTGTATGTCTGTAGTATGATTGAGTCATAATTGAAACCCAAATAAATTTATTTCACCCCAGGTAAACAACAAATTTGTTCATTTAAAGCATTGTATTTCAGTTACTCCTTAGTCCGAAACTGGATTGTCGGTATAATAGATTCCGTTATACGCAACAATCGCTTGAAAGCAAAATGTCACTCCATCAAGGATGTTGTGTAAACAACAATATGTCAAATAAAGAAAGAACATGCTTCTACCTACTCAAATTCATCCGCTCCCGCGCAATTTCCTGCTTTTATTCTCCCTGCCGTGCCGGTAGGAAAAATTTGATTTTAGTGCCTTACAAACACTCACCCGTAAAACAACGCGCCAAGTACATCTACTCAATCGTACCTCTGGCTGACACCAAGATATTTAGTGGTTTTTCTCATTTTACTTGCACAGATATTTAAAAAATATTTGCTGTGCTGTTCTCTTTGTCTCTTTGTTCTCTGCTGTTGATGATAGAAGAGGGTAAAATGGCGGATGAAAGTTTGTAGCAGACAAATCTATTCCTCTACTCAAGATTCGAATCAAATGTTCGAAGTCTTATATTCCTGGCAAAGTTAATTGAGAGTCGAAGAAGACGGGAAAGTACAAGGTATTTTGTGTGTACGGAAAGGGAGTTACTTGAAAAAGAACGTTAACTAAATTCGGTAAAGAAAGGAATTATCTAGTTCATTTTAGACCTATAATCAAGAAGTTTATTTAGACAATTAATAATAGTTAACCGAGTGTACAGTACCTATTTAGTTTTATGTGTGAAAGAATGAATACTTGAAAGTAGTTAGACATTATTGTATATATTTATCATATTTGATGGAAATTAATTCCTGCATTATTAAAGTAATACCTAGAATACATGTTTCAATTCACACCCTATGAATAAAACCCGCACAACCCATTTTAATACAGTCCACTAATTAAAGTGGCTAATTATAAAGTTAATTACTACCCCTACCTTTGTGGTCATAAATGATTTAAGAAATAATTGTTTATACCGACCACTGATGTTCATCCAATATTTTTGTTCCAAATCCAAAATATCCACATTGCACCGCCTTGTTCGGATTTCTCCATTAATGAAGTTACTTTTAACATTAACATTATATGATCTAAAAAACAATGTCGGGTTGATAAAATTAATTAACTTGCGTCTTAATAAAAATATTTTTCAATCTATCCTGAAAGGAGCCACACTAGTCTCTCTTTTTAAAAGAGGAGATCCGAACATGCCAGAAAATGATCGGCCAACTTCTCTGCTCCCAATTATCTCTAAAATTATGAAAAGGGTTTGGCGAGACTGCTTTTGTTTTTTTCGAAAATAATTATTTCAGTGACTGTTAGTTTAGATTTCCGGAAGGGTAGGAACACTGTTCAGGGGATAGAGGAGCTGGTCACTGGGATATAGGATAGCTTTCATAATTCATAGTACAGCATCGTAGTTTCGTGTGATTGAGTAAGACTTTCGATTGTGTCGACCATGGAATTCTCCTCCAGAAGCTCGTGAAATACCACCTTTCGCAAAGAGGTATCAATCTAATAAAATCTTACCTGAAGGGGAGATCTCAGATGATGAGGGTGTTTGGCGTGGAAACAGCAAAGGGGGTGATTTCATTTATTTAACTCATACACTATGCCAAGACTAACTGTCACCGAAAGGCAAAATGCTTTTACGCTCTTGAACCAAGGCATGGCTCATCAAGATGTCGCCAATTTATATAATGTAAACCAGAGTCTAATATCGCGACTAAAGACAAGAAATGAAACTACGCAAATTGACACATATGAATTTAATACGTCACACATACCAACTGCGTACGAAGTGCCCCAGAAAATTGAATGACGATCTTCGTCGTGCAACTGGAATACATGTTTCTGATCGAACTGCAAGAAGAACATTAAACAGAAACAATTTAAGGTAGAACTTTTTATCATAGGCAGGCATTAAATTTCAAGGTCCAATTTTTACATTTAAAATAATTAATAATTAACAAAAGTAGGGTTTCAATAATTATACTGTAATGCCAATGTATAAAATCAAACACATTTTTTAGAGCACGACGTAGAGCGAAGTGTCCCCGTTTGCTGCCACGTCATCGTGCAGCTAGGTTAGCATGGGCCCAGCAACATCGCGATTGGACAATAAATCCATGGAGAAACAGTTTTTTTTGCGACTAAAAAAGATTTAATCTTTTTCATTCGGATGGTAGAATTCTTGTTTGGAGAGAGGCGATGAAAACATGACACCCCAAGAAGCCTTTGGCGGAGGAAGCATCACAGTTTGGGCGGTGGTAATATACATTATACAATGGGAAATCTTTCATTTTCACTACCAGGCAAACAGTTAATACTGTAGTTTATAGAGACGATGTCTTACTTCCCATTGTCGCACCATTTGCTAGAAATTATGGCCATGATTTTCTTCTAGTTGACGATAACGCACGGCCTCACCGAGTGCAAATTGTGACTGAAGCTTTGCAGGCTAATGACATAAATCGTATGGATTGGCATGCAAAGTCTCCGGATTTGAATGTTATACAGCATGTGTGGTCTCATTTAAAATTATTAGTGAGATCTAGAGATGTTGTCCCAGAAACCTTGAATGGGCTTTCCGAAGCAATACAAGATGAATGACAGAACATGCCCTAAGATTTCAATAGTAATTTAGTATACAGCATGCCTCGGAGATGCTGTGAAGTTATTTGTGCTTCGTGGAGGGCCAACTATTAACGTGGCCACAAATTTTTGTTACCTAGTTATTTTACAAGTACTATGTTATTTCATAAGTTTTCGTTATGGTCTGATGCCTACCATTTAACATAACGTTGTTTACGTCTACCAATTTTACGAAGGGTGTTTTTTGATACACTGTATTAGGTATGTAAAAAAAATGTTTAGGTACAACCTACATATTCAGGGTGTCTCACGATCGATAGTACGGTGGTACCATATGGGAGTTACCACGAGTACCAAATTCGGTAACTCAATATTGGTACTATCTTTAATTGTTTGTACCTTGACAAGAGTTGAATTTGGTTATGTATCATAATGTTAAGTAGAACCCAAAAAATGTAACAATATACAAGGTGTTTTATATAAAATATAAAAGTTGCCGTTACTTCTTAATAGAATCGGCAACACTGTATAGCTAAAAATATTTTTAGACGATAGAGCATGTAACCACATTTTTTCAAAGGTCTGCTGCTGAGTTTGCCAGGAACGTTTAAGGTATCATTAACAGTACAAACCCTGTAGAAATATAAATTTGTAATAAAACCCTACCAGTAGTACCAGTAACCGTTTTAAAGACATAAAAATGCTAGAATTTCGTTATAATAATCATTCAGTTCTAAAACGTCAAAGGGATTTAAAAAATCACTCTGGTAAAAGTCTAATTTAGGTAAATCAAGTAACGAAGTTAAAAAAAAATACGTTTTATTATACTTTCTCTAGCTCTGAATGTTCAATGCATCAAAATATTCAAAATCAAGACTTTTAGAAATGAAACCTACTGTAAACTTTTTCAGACTCCTGTATGTTGTAATTGTATTTTTTCCTGACAGGGGCATTAGAAATAATAAAAAATGTAGCACAATGAGTTTGATTTGGACTATCACTAATGATTTAGGAAATTTTTTGAAATGCCATGTCAATATTTTCGAAAATACCCTGTATATCCCAAGAAAATGAGAATTTCAAAAAACGCAACAAATTCTTTTTTTGTATCTAATCGTAGACTGGTGTAGGTATATTAGAATAAATAAAATATTGTTTTGTAAAAAATTTTCTGAAATAAAATGTTGTAAAAAATGCAGTTTTATTTAGCACAGCTTATTCATTACCAGCTAGTCATCTTGCGGCGGCATGCTTTGATTTGGAAAAGTCAGGTGAAAATTTTAGAAGAGGGCCATGACTTTATATTGTTTTAAACGTCTGGGCATCTGAATAATACTTTTGACAGTTCGTTTGAATTAAAATATGTTTTGTTTATCGTCTAAAATCCGTTTAAAAACGATTTTAAATGGGAAAATTTCATAAAAATTCGAAATTTCCGGACTTTTTAGGGCAATAGCCGTGGCTTCGGACGAATTTCTCATGGATTTTGAAGCGAAAATTTATTTTAAATTCAGTTCGCTCTGTATCATCACATTGCCTTGAAAAATCACGAGACTGTGGAACTGAACCGCTCAGGGCACTGCCAGGTGGGCGCAGTGCCCGACACTCCAACTTGCCAATTTCGATAGATGACTAGCTGGTAGTGAATAAGCTGTGGTTTTAGTTTACACCCTGTACAAACCTTTTCCGGTCATACCTGACGATCCAGCAGCCAAGGGTAAAATCTACATACCTTGAGCGAAAATACGCCTCCGAGGGGTAAACCGCAGTGGAAATGTAGTGTACAAACAAGTGGAAATTAGTGGAAATGTGGAAATATGTGGAAATTAGTGGAAATATGTGGAATTTAGATAGAAATTAGTGGAAATATGTGGAATTTAGGTGGAAATTAGTGGAAATATGTGGAATTTAGGTGGAAATTAGTGGAATTCATGTGGAATTTAGGTGGAAATTAATG
The DNA here is from genome assembly GCA_016904865.1 of Pissodes strobi. NCBI lineage: Eukaryota > Metazoa > Arthropoda > Insecta > Coleoptera > Curculionidae > Pissodes > Pissodes strobi. Next base: position 4,913 of record JAEQML010082433.1, read on the forward strand.
GACATTATGTGGAAATACGTGAAAATTATTGGAAGCATATGGATAATTCCGAAAGTAGATTTCTTAAATTTGTGACCCTCATGGTATTTTGGTGTACACTGGCTTGGTATTTTTCGAATTATTTCGGTATTTTTTGGTAATATTTGGTATTATCTGGTAATATTTGGTATTATATGGTAATATTTGGTATTATCTAGTAATATTTGGTATTATATGGTATTTTGTCGGTATTATGGTATTTTGAGTGGTATTTTATGGTATTTCTTGTACAATGATCTAATATGAGCATGCGCAATAACTATGCATAATTCACAAGGCACATGTCGCAATGTTGCAACTGTTCGATATCCAAAACAGTGTTGCCAAATGCCCGATAATTATCAGAATCTATCATAATTTTTGCTTGATCCTGATAATCGATAATTGCCCACTATCCAATGCTCAATCAACCATAATGTTTAAATACAAGAAGCTATATTCGGAAAAAAAATCCAATGGTAATAATAATAATAATAATAATGAGCTCTTTATTTCCAACAGGCAAACGCCCAATTACAGGAAATTCACATACAAATTAAGAGCAAGTAATTCACAAAAATATTGTTATACAAAGAAAAATAATAAAATATAAAATAAATAATAGTTATAATTAAAATAAACTAGCAAATTAAACTAAGACTAAATATAAGGAATGTAGAGGAACCTTGAGAGGAACGAAACCGATCAAGAACTTTACGAATAGTTAGGGAAACTAAAAAAACAAAACAAGTCAAAATATGAAGTGACAAAGAGGAAAGAAATGAAAACAAGGGAACTACAGATGAACAATGAAGATGAAGAATGCGGAGATACAGTTAAGGTGGGAAACCCGACGCGAAACCAGACGCCTCACGCAGATGTTTCAGGACCTTAGACAAGTTGCTGGTATGTATATGAGAGGCGTTTGATACAAGATTGAAATTTTTGCACATGTTGTGAATGGGGCACTGGTATAGAATATTAGATCTCGCCAATCTCAGACTAAACGCGGGTTGTTGTTTAGCTGCTAAACGATGTACATGCTATACTTTCCAAAAGAAAGGGACATTTGATCATATCATGGAGAAGCGTATAAAGTAATGTCAGCGAATTGTATCTCTGCGTGCAGACAGCGACAGTTTCATGAATCTAGACAACAAAAGGTTATCAAACCCCGTAAATACCGTCCTTTCTAAACATAAGATACGTGAAAAATCGCCTCTGCACAGCCTCCAACGAATCAATGTAGCAATCATACCACGGACACCATACACGTGACCCATAATCCAGCCTTGGTCTAACGAAGGAGTAATAAAGCAGTTTGAAAACAAAAATGTTGGTAAAATTTGTGCAGGATAATCTCGAATATTTTCATATTTTGGAGAAGTTACATGGAGATAGGACGATAATTCTCAATAACTATTGGATTCATGGGACAGACTATTGCAACCTTCCAGGTTTCAGGAAACATGGCCAGTTCCAGGATCAGGTTGAAGATATGACACAGGGGTTCGCACAAAACGATGGAACAGTCTCTAACAATGAAGTGGGATGCCGCCTGGACCAGGGGTGATTTTGTTTAAAAGTTATTTGCTTGCTACATCTATATCATCAGTAGTTATTGGCGGATCGTCGATGCTATCGGAATACTGAATTAACGGATCAGTCTTTGCAGGCTGGTGGGAATCTTTGTACACACTTTGAAAATAGTTGGAAAACGCCGACACATTGGGGTCCGTGGCAAGAGTGATTAGTGTGTTTCATAGTGGCTGGAATGCGGGATTGAGCTATCTTGCTTTGAATAAAAGACCAGAAGTTTGATGGATCAGAAGTTACGATTGTTTCGGCATGCCGGATATATTCCCTGTATCTTGTCAGTGCTCGATTTAATTAAGCTGCGCAAAGATTTGTATCTGGCGAGGTAAAATGGAGATTTATGGGTCTTAAAGTCATGATAGGCCTTTTCTTTTTTGAATACATTGTCAGTGAGTTCCTCCTCCTCATAAAGACTCTGACATGAGTTACCGACATCTGTGCCATTGAGAACAGGCGACCAGTCAGTGTTCGACAATATAGCTTATTCTTGCCCTGGAATTGATTGCCTTTGGCTCCACAAATGATTAAATTTGGTTTGAATTGTTATAGAGCCACTTCGGCCCAGGCTCAAGGATGTAAACTGCACAAGTGCAAGTTTAGTGACCCTAATGAAATGTGTACCTATATTTCGTCGATTCGATATCGAGTCGGATATCGTTTTCAAGAAAGGCAAAAAACTAAAAATGAAAATGGTTAGCAAATACAATAAAACAGTAAAAAGCTCTTGCAGATTGTTAGGCTTTGAACTGACTTTGACAAGATGACAATTAGAATGCCATATTTAATTACTGGTTAACTGGTATTTAGTTTGATAATGAGGTGTTATTTGGTAAATTAATTTGTTTATGAAGTTTTATATATCTATAATTTGGTGTTATTCGGTTATGAAGAATTTAATGATTTTTGTTGAAAGGATTAGTTAATTTTTAAGTGTCCCTTACCAACTTCAGTTTTTAGCAAAGGTAACCATGTGCTATTAAAACTTACAGAAGTTGAAGCAACACATTCATCTTTATTTAATAAAATTAAAGCACTTTCTTTAATTTTACGTTTTTTAGAAGATGGCTCCTTTGCCAAAATACTAGAAGCGTTCCATTGTATTCTGTGACTGTTATCAAATGCATGTTGACAAATGTGTGGCTTGTGGAATTGTGCATTTCTAATATAAGTTTGGTGTTCTTTTATACGTTTTGATAATGGTCTACAGGTTTCACCTATATAAAATTTATTACATTCACATGGTATTTTAAAGATAACATTTTTACTATTTTCATTTTCATTAAAAAAAAATTGTAACAATATAGAACAAATTTACATTATAGCTTATAATAGCTATGAAATTGACTTTTCTGAAATTGTTAAGGGGTAGATCATCATTGTTTACAGGAAAGTTGCCTATGTGAGGGAGGACCGCTTGAAAATTGATCAGTAAGGATGGATGATACGGATCTTCATTAACAAGTGGTACGTCGTCTTTTTGCAGGAACGTTTTAAAGTTGGCAAAAACTAGATCCCAACAGCGGTGGCTAATGTTAGGTGTATTATTATATTGGCGAAGGTTAAGTATTTCACTGAATCCAGTCAAAAATCTGTGTTTAGCATTGGGAGGAAGGTTTGTAGTGTAAGAAGGAATATTGAAGTCTCCCAGAATTATTACATTTTTGCCCAACATTATATCTATTGACGAAAGAGCCTCCAGGAAAATTTCTACCTGAATATCGAAGAAGGAGGTATGTAAACAATAAATATATATATAATATAAAATAATTAATAGTTAGCTTACAATGAGTCAATGAATCGCGTTCCTTCGCAAAAATTGGAAGGATCCAGCTGTTCAGATGCAAATTTGAGAACAGTAGACCGTGATTCGGGGAAGAGTTCAGTGTTCAAAATATCGGGTTGCAGCCCTGATTCTGTAACAGCAACGATATCGTAGGTACAAGCAGCAACGGCCCTATAAAAATCGTTTGCTTTGCTAGGGAGGCCACGTACATTCTGGTAACAGCATGTGACGTCATTGGGAGAAGTACAGAAGGAACTACTACCAAAGGTCAATATTTTATAAAAGTAGGTAGCAGCTAAAAGAATTAGGGATTAATAGGTATCTCTCGTAGTATCTGTTTAGGAAATCTAATAATAACTAACGTGTACGTATTTGTTTATATTAATGTTTACATATTTTGTTTAGAATATTAGTATAATTTTTAACCAAAAAATACCGTTATGAAAATAACAGGACAATAAACAATAAAAATGTTATCCACTTTCGATTAAGCTGAATTTCTAATTTTTTTATGATAGTGACACACACACTAAAGCGAGATCCTATGGCGCTCGACGAGCGGTGTGTGTGCGAAGGTGTTGATTGACACGGTTCTTGAATCGTTGTAGGTTGTAAATATTTAAAGGTCATCGATTCTAATTTCACGCTCTAAATTCAATTTGTTTAAAATCGCATTGTTCAGCAACGCAAATTTTATTTCCAATCGAGTCGGACCAAACAACTTCAAGCGACGCTGTGCACTACGAGGGCATTTCACAAATTAATATACCCAATCGTACTCGAAACGCTGAAAGGCGGCAGCGATTTTTTGTATCTTATCTTCATCTCCAGAATCCACCACTTAATTTGTTACCATCAGTCCTGTGACAAAGGAATAAAACCTCTTTTTCTAAATTGTGCTACGTTTTGACATTTATTTATCTACCCTATAAATAATAATATCTATTTAACCTAATTTAGCATTCCAACTGGAAAAACTCGATAACTTTTTGATTCAATCAAAAGGTCGGCAAATTGAAAAATAAAGAAGTTTGATTCATTAGTCCAACACCCGCTAAATTATTTTATAGGTATAAGTTATACCTACATACATGTTGCGTTTACGCTATTTTTATATACGTGGAAATGTGTGGATTTTATGTGGCAATATGTGGAATTCATGTGGAAATATATGGAATTCATGTGGAAATATGTGAAAATATTATGAAAAATGGAAATATGGTGTACAAATTTTCAGATGCGGTTTACCCCTCGTACGCCTTAAACCGCGTGTTAATTTGGCTTACCGTTTTTAAAATATCGAACCTTAAACATAACCCAAAAAATTACATTATGCACTTCTAGTGTCCAGCAGATTAGGTACAAAGTACCTAAAACACAAAGTTGACATTTTCTTTGTACATACCCTTCTGTAAAAGCCTGATGATTTTTAAATAAACATACAATATATTACTTCAATTATTTCAAATTAATGATTGCTTATTTGAGATAAAATATTCTTATTTTATTTACTCTTCCTCTGGTAATTTTGATTGATCTGGCAACTCCGCATTGATTTTCCTCACAATATCTATTTTTGTGACATTTCCAGAAATCTTCAGAACTTTATTCCGTGACTTATGGCCCTAAAAATGACAATATTTCTCAATTTGCTTTAAAAAACAAGTATTAAGGAATTATTGTGTTTATATGAAAACTCAAGTTAGTGTTCAAATCTCTTTGCTACATGCCCAACTTTTGCCCAATAAAAATACCAAAACGGGCATTGGCTGTATACACAGTATCATCTCACTTACTCTTCACATCTTTAGTTAAACCCAAGTTGAATCTCTTTCCTCACGTATGAGATACGACTATATTATACAATAAATTTCATTTCATTAAAATGTGCTTTATGGATGCCCAACTGCCCATCTAAAATGAAACAAATCTGTCAAGGGCTAATGACTAATACATCAGTGTTTGTTTATCATAAAGTGGGACAATCTGTCCATATCCATAGTAAGCCTTTTTAATTTTTCGTCTAATTTTCAGTATTAACAAGATAATTTTTAAGCTGGAATTCTTTTCAGTTCACTATATTCAATTTTTATGTAATTTAGATATCAATTTCATTCCAAAACTCAGAAATCTATCTTGAGACTCTACACTTAATATTTGTTCACCATCGATTTATTCAAATTACCAATTAATTTCAGTAAATACTTCATGAATACATAGAAAAGAATGATTTAGTTCACTTATCAAAATACAATTGTGAATGCTTGGGTTTATGTAAAATATATTTACCCTCTCAAGAGACACATGACTAGACTTCAATCCCAAGAATGAGGCCATATATTTAATCAGTTCAGTGTTTGCAGATCCTTCAACAGGGGGTGCATTGATTTGGACACCTATTCCCTCATCGCTAACATCTAAAATAATAAAAAATATTTTAAAATTCAACATTTTATTCAGAAAGAATATTAGTGGAATGCATCATTAACCCTAAAATGTCCCCTTTTGGT
>JAEQML010082437.1:0-10818 GCA_016904865.1 Pissodes strobi
GTCGATTTATTTGTTTACATTAATATTTTTCAGTCAGTTTTTTCAATTATTTTATAACGTGTAGATATTATAATTATATTTCGAAACGGTTTCTTGTGGGAGATTCCATGTAAGCTACCTAGATGTCCTTCATATTTAAGTAAAGTTGATGAAGAGAATGTCCACACTAAACGCAGAAAGATCAGATTGAATGTTGAGAAATGGAAAGGGGCTATTGCCTCGGCTATTGCTGAAAGTTTGGATAGAGCTACTACTTACAACGAAATGAATCAATATCTTTTACTGCGCTACATGAAGCTGATATCAAGATTAATGAACTCGAGGATGGATAGTTGAAAGGAAAAGGAAACTTGTCCTTTTTCTATTTAAATGAACCAGCTGAAGGGTACCCAAGTGTGCAAATGTCTGTGTTTCTGTCAGGTCAGAAGACTTGAAGTGTTTGTGGGAAATTTGTTCATTAAAAAAACATTGTGTTCGGACAAGTCTGATATAAAACTATCAGTACGTGCGGGTTGAGTGTATTAAGTACTTTAGATAAAGTGCTTCATGAAGCCAAAATATTTTTGATTGGCAATAAAAATGAAGATGATATAACATCAACTATAGAACTGTAACTTTACTAACTATTGCATTTTGTAATTGTATGTGTATTTGGGCAACCCTTGGTCTGTTGTGGCTCACATCTGTAGATTCCACTAGGCCAGAGGCTTAATCCCTTTCATGTAATCGAATAGCTGTCTGGGGGTGGAGAGTTTGTCTAGTTCTTTCCATTGCCAGATAGCATAAAACATGCTCCATTGTTTCTTTGCCCTCCAAGCACAAGCGGCATCCCGTTTCTTCGGAAAGCCGTATATCTTGTTCATGTGGCGAACTAACTAGATAAGCACTTGTATTTTTACTAAAATGGCTTGCATGAAGATTAGAATTCAACAGTGTCTGTCTAGAACAGCCAGTAAAATTGAGCTGCTTCGAAACCTTCGGTTTGCTTTTATTGTTGCAATACTTATTGGTTCATACAACTGCTTTGCATTTTATTCACAGTACTTATACAACATAGAAAAATCACTGCTTTTTGTATTTATATATGTGATATTTGTTTTACTTAACATGACTTAAGCTAATTAATCATTTTATTTTATCATGTATTCTGTTATTGCTACTTAAAAAGATTGTGCTTGAGTAGGTACTGAATAGGTGAATTAACTAAAAAAACCATACACTATATATACCTTTTATTTTTTGTGACTCGTTTTACTCTGAGAAATCTACTTGAATACTTATACGTAAAATACTGCCTTTTGCAACTGCTTTGATCTTGGGCTACATATTTCATTTAACTGTAATCACATTTGTTATTAACTAATCACATAGTTTATATTATTAATACATACATATTATCAAAAATGGAAATTATAAGCCAACAAGCATAATAGAAAGCAATTATGTTATTCAGATATTCCGTTCATCTACTACTCGTAACTTTAGTTTATCCCTATCTTTGATATGATTTTTATTTCATGTCTATATTTCTCATATTTATTTTTATAATTAATAAACTTGTGTCCAGTTTTACCATATTGTCTTATTTTAAGATTAATAGGGAAGCACTAGGTAGTAGATGGGCAAGATTTGCTGCTTCATGGCCTTGTATAGGTGGCCGTGGTCGGGGGTCGGCCTCGGCCAGTTTAATGCGCGACAAACGGACCAATAAGAACGTTCCGTACAGAGCGTGCGCACAAACAACTTCCTGAACGACAAAGATAGACTTATGCAAAATTGATATTTCCGTCTTTTAGTGTTGACTTCATTTTCCACTCATTGTCCAAATGACGGTTTAGCAGTATATTTCTTTTTAAGTATATGTTTCACCCCAAGCAAAGGGATTGCACTGCATGATTCACCGATTTGCCTTCACTACTAAAACTCCTCCAAAGCCTCTGCAAAAAGGGCTTGACCCTTTGATTACAATATACTCTCTTTGTTAACTATATAAAATATAGTGCTGTGCAAAGACATGGACTCTGATCACGAAGGTGTTATTTTCTTCATTGATGTTCGTTGGTTATAAAAATGAAATGTTGGCCGGAAAGGAAAACACGATCTTGTGGCACACTAATAATGAGACCTGGATCCAAAGAGTAGCTACTTTATCAGACATCCTATATCAGCTATACAAGCTAAATGGAACTTCATGGTACATTATCGACTTCAGAGATAATATTCAGGCGTTTTTATTAAAGCTTCGAAAACTGGGGCCATAAAGAAAATTTTAGAAAATTTACCATGTGTGAACAGCTTTGCATCATAGCTGAAGAATCGGAGACAGGAATTGTTGATAATCTTACCGAGGAAATTAATGATCACCCTCAAGCTCTTGAATCTGGAATTCAAGTTGGAAACTCATTTCATGCATCTAGATTGTTGCCGATATTCGCTAGGAAGCGCGGGGTAAATTTTTGGAGCTTCGAAATCATTCGTCAGCGCCTGATATATTTCAGGAACATTGTTGATTCAATTTTGGTGTTCTGTGCATCATTCATATCCCAAAGTGTTTATGCTTTCTTTTCGAAGATTAGTGTCATTTTTGCTTCTACTTATCTCTGTGAAAGTGGATTTTGTACTCTTCTGCAGATCAAGATAGAATCCAGGGATAAGTTGGATATTCAAGACGACATAAGATAAGAGTGACTTTGAAATGGCTGTAAAATGGCCAAGTGCCCACCTCTGAAACTTCTTTTCTACTGGAAAACTTAATTTGTACTGGAAAACTTAATGTGTACTGGAAAACTTAAAGCCAGTCCCCACATGACTATCTCATGGGCATGACATGGGAGTATTATTCCGGGATCTGTCCAAAGCTTTTGCCAGTTTCATTGTTGACAAACTGAAAACAATATAGCATGAGTTGGCCGCTTTTGGACTGGATTAACTTGTATCTGTTTGGTCGTACTCAGCGGGTCGTAATTGAAAGGGATGAGGTAAGACACAGCCCTGGGGAAGGACATCTTCTGATGGGAATCCCACAGGGAGTGTGCTGAGTCCGACGTGGTTTGTTTTTTAGCGAAAGCAGTGACAAAAGGGTTTGGCAAGACGGAACAAAATTTACACAATGCAAAAATATGTACCTGGAGAGTAAGCTGGTGAACGTGTTACCAAAACGTTATAAAATGTGTGATGCGTTACGAAATGTGCGATACGGCACGAGGCGATCGAAAGAAGAGAGGGAGATATAGCGTTTATAAAGACAGAAGTAGAAAGTTACCCGGCGCGGCGCCACGGCGAGGCGAATTTTACTTCCGGTCTGTCCACATTTCAAATCAAGCATGGAAGAATCATCTTTTAACTTCGTCTCTTCCACGTCATTTGCGCCGAATTCGCCTATCTTTCTCTGATAAGAATCGCTTAACGCGCCGGGGCACTTATACGCCATATATATGTAATATAAATGTAGTTGCCTTTCATGCATTGGGTTAGTTTTGGCTAGTGTTTGTTGGTAGCGCCCTCGGGGCGAGCGAAGCGAGGGCCAGAGTAGATATAACTAGTGTGTTTTGGAACCTCCCATTACACTGCGCATGACCCAGCAATGTATCGTCCACTTCGACCATGCATATTTTTAACCCATATAAAAGTGACGTAACCCAATGCTCGAGCCGACGTCGCCGATCCCTTTCACTTTCACCTAAGTGATGAAATCCAAGCCCAGGAGCGTGACATATCTTTTTCATCCATATTTTTTATATTATAAACCATATAAACGTAACCTATCAATTTCAATCGCGTACCTGTTAGGTTATCGGTCATCTGTCAGCCGTCATTTGTAATACGTCATACATCAGTCAGTAGCCATTTTTTTATTATGTCAAATGTCATCTGTCAACTGCCACTTGCCATTATCGTCCACGTGGGCTACTCCATTTTACAGATTTTGTTATCATACGTCATATGTCAGTAGCCATTTTTTATTACGTCAAATGTTGTCTGTCAACTACCAGATGTCACTTGTCATTATCGCCCACGTGCACTACTGTATTTTACAGGTTATGTTTTATCGGTCACCTGTCAGCCGCTATTTGTAATACGTCAGTACCCGTTTTATACGTGATATTATCTGTATACTACCAGATGCTACTTGTCATTATCGTCCATGTGAGCTACTCCATTTACAGGTTATGTTTTCTATCGCCTGGCAGCCATTTGTAATACGTCATATGTCAACTGTAAGTAACAATTTTTATTACGTCATCTGTCAACTACCAGATGCCACATCATTATCGTCCATGTGGGCTACGCCATTTTATAGGTTATGTTATCTGTTGGCCGTCAACTGCCGTATCATACGTCATCCATAACCTATCATACGTCATCCTCGATTGGTTGCTTTCTTCTGAATCAAAATAAAGACTGTATTATAATTTTGATAGGTATATTATGCCTAAACACAGATTCCGTCCGCAAGTGAGACTCGATCAATTAAAAATAAACTTTCCGAGCCATGGAAAATCCCAACACCGTCAACACGAGTCTCATCGCGTAGCAGTCGCTGGACAACCTATTATTCAGATCTAGTATTATGTGGCTTTTAAATTTCAATCTAGAGTTGATCAACACCCAGAAATTTATTCTCCTGCGATCTGAATTGAAATGTTTATTAGTAGCATAGCTAAATAACATACCTACTAATGACTAAATACACTCGCAACTATAGGCTCAAAAAATCCTCTAAAATGTGTATTACGAATGCACATTTTTAACAAATGCAAACCCATCCCTCCAATGTTCAGCAAACATACAATTTTAAAATTTAAAAATGTATGTTAAATTAACAAAATTAATACCCTGTTTTACACTTAAAAAGTTTGTCCATTCGAGCATATGTGGATCTGTTACACCCTAAGATTATTCTTAATGCTTAATTTTGTTTTCTTTGTAGCAAACTAGGCTCTGTGTTATTCAATAAATACAAAATGGAGGAACCAAATTTGAAATGTGGTTGAATTATAGTTTTATATATAAGCAATTTAGACCAACAACTTAATTTTTTTCCTACCCTATTCAGAAAATTGATTATTTGCCACCTTTTTTAGATATACAGGGTGCTACAAATTCGAGTGCATGCATGGGGATCTCGGGAACCGTAAGAGATACGAAGTCGGTTAAATTAAGGCAAAGTTGCGCAATTTGATGCCCAACAAGATGCAGTTTTGAAATTTAATTTTTTAAATTTATAGTTCCGGAGATATTCGTAAAAAACCGAAAAGCAGCTATTTTATTTTTATTTTTTCCTGACTTTATTTAAAGAGATAATATAAAATAAATTAAACATTATCATTGGCGCTTTTTCCCCTTTATAAAATGGCAGTGTCAAATTTTAAATCTGACGTTTCGTGTCCGGGCCCCCATCATCAACTTCATTTTTTTAAATACGGACCTGGATTTTTTATTTCATTTTTTAGAAGCCATTGGTCTCCCAAAACCAACGATGTATAACACTTATCAATATATCAACAAATCTAGATTTTTCCATAAGAGATAATGTGTTAGACAGAGACGGGACGATCTTTTCTGACCCGATTTCACTTATGAGAATATTTTTGTTACCGCTAGTGGACAAGTGTGATACATCGTTGATTTTGGGAGATAGCGGTAACAAATATTATCATAAGTGAAATCGGGTCAGAAAAGATCGTCCCGTCTCTGTCTAACACATTATCTCTTACGGAGAAAATCTAGATTTGTTGATATATTGATAAGTGTGATACATCGTTGGTTTTGGGAGACCAATGCCTTCCAAAAAAAGAAATAAAAAAAACTATTCGGAATTTTTTAAATTTCAAAACTGCATTTTGTTGGACATCAAATTGCGCAACTTTGCCTTAATTTAACCGAATTTGTATCTCTTACGGTTCCCGAGATCCCCATGCATGCACTCGAATTTGTAGCACCCTGTATAACACCATGATTAGAAACACTCAGATTGTGATCTATATTCCATTATCCCAAATATTTATTCATTTACTTGTTCAATTTTGTTACAGCCTATATAAATTCCTTCATTGCAATGTGTATCAGTAAAATTATATTTATTCTTTATAATCATAAATTTGGTTTTGTGTACATTAAGTTTCAAGTTTCAAGTTTCATTTATTTCAAATAATTCAACAAAATGTTACATTACTTAGGTAATACAAACTCATTTACACAATAATCACTAAATAAAGCACCTAAATGACCTAACACCTGTATGCGCTTACCTATATCTTCATATTTTAGTTGTGTTTATGTTATAAACATAATTGCAGATTCATTTTGTGAGAGAAAAAAAATATATATATATATACATTTACAATACTAATCTTGTATTAATCTAAAGATAAAGAAAAATAAAAATAAAAGAAAATAAAAGAAAAATTTACAAATCACTGCTAAGATAGCAGTTTCAGAAATGATGTTCTATTGTCCCAAAGATATTCTTTTGCCTGCCTTGAAAACTGTTTACTTTTAATTTTGTTCTTTATTTCGTTAGGAATCAAATTATATGCCTTTGGTCCCAGATAATTCACTGATCTTTTGTAGAATTCGCTACGGCAATTCGGCACACTCATTATATTGTTCGCATTGTTTCTAGTTACATAAATATGCGATACTAGTTTTTTATCTTGGCTTTTATGCACAAAACACAACACTGAATGAAAATATAATATTCTTATATTATTTATTTTGTTATTATAAAGTAGATGTGTTGGATAAAGGTGATCTTTTCTATATATGATTTTTAAAATTTTACTTTGAATTATCTGTAAGGGTTTCAAAGTACTCTTGTACATGGCCCCCCTTGCCAATATACCATATCTTAGCAGCGATTCCACCAAACTTTGATACAAAGACGTGATCAAAGTCTTTGATACGATATTTCTTAAAATATAGAATCTATATATTAGAGATTTAATTTTTTTCGTGACATATTCTACATGTTTGGTCCACTTTAGGTTAGAATCTACATAGATCCCAAGATACTTCGCATGCGGCACTTCTTTAATTTTTTCGTTAAATGCATCAATTACTATAAATGTAAAATTTGGACGATTTCTGTCAATTTTTGTAAAGGCTATATAATTTGTTTTTTGTAAGTTTAATGATAGTTTATGCATATCTAGCCATGTTTTTACCTTTTTTAAACCTACCACTACCTTAGATTTAACCTCTTCCCATGTGCTACCACAGAAGATGATAACAGTGTCATCCGCATAAGATATTATTTTTGCCGTTATACCTTGATCTGTTAGTGCTTTAATGTAGATATTAAAAAATATTGGTCCCAAGACAGTGCCCTGAGGGACACCTATATTAATCCTCCGTGGCTCACTAAGGATGTTCTCAATTTTTGTCTGTTGTGCCCGATCAGTTAGGTAGTTTGCACAAAGCCCCAACGCAGTCCCTCTCACCCCATTGGATTCCAAAATCCTTAATAGAACTGCATGAGAGACTGTGTCAAAGGCTTTGGCTAAGTCCAAAAATAAAGCAATACATTTTTTGTCTTCATTTATGTTATTAGTGACTTCCTTAAGCAAAGCATTCATTGCGTCAGTAGTACCAACACCCTCGGTGAACCCATACTGGTCTTTGGAAAACAAATTGTTCTCTGTAAAAAAGTTGACCAAGCGATTCTTCAAACACTTTTCAAAAAGCTTAGCAAAATTACTAATTAAGCTTATTGGTCTGTAGTTTGATATCTTATTTTTTATGCCTGACTTATAAATTGGTATTATTATTGATTTTTTAAAGTGACTAAAGACAATACCTGTTTTAAAACTAAGGTTATAAATATGTCTAAGGGGTGCGAGTAGATATCGATGCAAGTTTTTTATAAGCTCAACAGTAACCATGTCAAAACCCGGACTACTGTTTGTCTTTAGGCTGCTAATGTGCTGAATAAGTTCTTCATCAGTCACTGGAGTTAAGAATATTGAGTTGTTTATTGCTGGTGTGGAGTTATTTTTTAAGTTTAAGTTTACTTGAGGTATTTTGCTAAGCATTTCAGTACCAACTTTGGAAAAATAGTCATTACAGTAATTTGCCATGTCTAGATCAGTTTTAAAATTTTTATTATTATTATCCGTAATGTTGAAAGGAGTTTTGACCTTTTTATTACTGTTTGTTATTTCTGTAATTATATTATACGTCTTTTTAATGTCACACTTGTTACTCTCTATTTTTCTTTTGTAGTAATCATTTTTTACTGTATTTAAAAGTTTTTTAAGGTTGTTTCTGTAATTTTTATAGGCTGTTTTTTTTTCCACTGTAAAGTTTGTCTGAAGTTGTTTTTTTAATCTGTCTCTTTTTTTTTAATTGCTCTAATTAATCCTTGCGAAATCCACGGTTTTATGTTTTTGTATTTTTTATTAATAGTCTTTATAGTTTTAGCCTGTGATATATAATTTTGAAGAATACTAAAAAAATTTTGAAAGCTTAGCTCTGTTTCGTTAGTATTTAATAACTCATCCCAATTTTCGACTTTAAAGAACTCATTCAGCTGAACCCAGTTTATTTCTGTCAATAATATATACCATATACCATATATTACCATATATATATTACAAACAATGACTATAATGACTATAATTAATCAATTAAATGAATGAACAATACAGAGTATAATACAGCATCTAGATGACTGAACATCCATACGTGCTAACATTATTTGTCAATCATATATCTATCTTTCTTATATATGCTACACATTTCTACTCACAGACCCTGTGTTTCTACTTGCCTTTTACTGTCTATTGTCAGAATAGTACTGCAAACTTTCCCAAATTATTAGAAATATACAGCCTACACTCTCTCCTATATACACTTTGTTTACTAATACATTTAATTTTCAAAGGTAAAATGTTCAAAATTTTTGGAGCCAAGTAATTAACAAATCGTAGATTTAAACCTGTATAACTATTTGGAATCTGTAACTTTTTATCTTCTCTAGCCCTAGTCTCATGGGTATGATTTACATGCTTGCTAATTTCTTTATTCTTAAAAACAAAATAACATATTTCCAAAATGTAAATGGAACGTACATCAAATATTTCCAATGAATATAGCAATCTCGTCGAATAGAGCTTGCTCTTCTTATACATTACTTTGATAATATAATTTTGGACAATATTTAGGGGTTTAAGGGATTTGTGGTACAAGCCACCCCATACCACAATGCAGTATCTAAGTAATGATTCTACAATAGCTTTATATACAGAGATTAGCAATTTTTTGCGCAGTATTTCCCTTAAGACATAAAATTTATAGATTAGTTTCCTTATGTTCTTTGTCAGGTACATAACATGGGAATCCCACTTTAAATGTTTGTCCACAACAATGCCCAAATACTTTGCAGACGACACTTCTTTAATGGTTCCATTCAAATTGACAGCATGAATATGATCAAAGCTAGGCCGATTCGCTTCACTGAGGGAAAAAGCAATGTAGTTTGTTTTGGTTACATTAAGTGATAATTTAAAAGTGTCCAGCCAATCTTTTATTTTTGTAATCCCATTTACTGCATTAGTTCTAGTTTCGTCCCAAGTTTGACCACAAAAAATAGCCGCCGGCGCCGTATCGTCCGCAAAGGATACTATTGATCCACTTTCCAGTTTTAAGTCTGTTAAGGAATTGATATATGTAATAAAGAGAATAGGACCGAGCACAGTACCTTGAGGCACTCCAATTATTATATTTTGTGGATCACTCAATGTGCTTCCAATTTTAACAAACTGCTTTCTATCTCGGAGGTAACTCCGAAAGACATTCAACGCAATACCCCTAGCTCCATTTCTGCATAAAACATCCAAAGGCATATCATGCGGTACCGTATCAAAGGCCTTTGCCAAGTCCAAAAATACTGATATACATTTCTTTTTATTCTCAAGATTGTCAGTTACTGTCTTTGTTAATTTATAGAGTGCATCAACTGTTCCCGATCCACTGATGAACCCATACTGATTATCAGAAACAAGGTTATTTTTATCTAGAAACCTCAAGAGTCTATCTTTGAGACATTTTTCAAAGATTTTTGTAAAATTATTTATCAAACTAATTGGGCGGTAATTCTCAATTTTTGTATTGTCACCCGACTTAAAGATTGGGGTGACGATTGATACTTTAAATTGTTCCGGTACAATACCTGTGCTGAAGATTAAATTTATTATATGTACAAGAGGTGAGATCAAATATAAGTGTGCTTCCTTGATGACCCTAGTATCAATCATGTCTATGCCTGGTGCGCTGTCATTTTTTAGACTGCTTATTTGTTTCACAATTTCATTGTTATCAACCGGACTTAAGAACAAGGACTGAGGGTTAAAATTTATTTGAAATTTACCAGTTGGGGTTTGAATTTTTTTAAACATTTCGATTCCAATATTCACAAAATACTTGTTGCAATAACTGGCCATACCCTTGGAATCCTCAAAACCATTTGAGTTTTCTTTGATTGGAGGAATACAGGTCTTTGCGCGTGAAATATTATCTGTTGCATCATGGATCAATTTGTATATATTTTTTTAAATTATAGCCTGCACTCTCTATTTGACCTTTGTAATAGTCATGTTTGGTTTTTTGAATAATTTTCTTCAAATTGTTTCTATATAGTTTATATGCCTGGGTATCTGTGGCACTGTTTTTTGATAATAGTCTTTTTTTCATTTTGTCCCTTTTTTTTATGCTTAATACCAAGCCTCTAGTTATCCAGGGCTTACACGTTTTTATTTCTTTTTCAACAAACGTTCTCGTAAAGGTGGCTTTGTCGCGAACTTCCATGACCATTCTGTA
>JAEQML010082438.1:0-10818 GCA_016904865.1 Pissodes strobi
CCAGATAATTTACTTGTGGTTGGCACAAATGCATGACCGTGTAAACGACACTCAAAATTAACGCGTGCGTAGTGGCAACGAATTCTGGTCTTCAGGTGCGTGTAGCTTTTGCATTTTGGTTTGCTGTGACTAGCTGACTATATACACAGTCGAAACAGTTTATAAGTACCTTGTCTGTTTTCTGTATGAATATGTTTATAAAAGAAAAAGAATTCAAGCAGAGAAACCGTGGTGAAGAAAATAAACACGATAAGAATCACATAATATAAAATAATTGAAAAAGGTTATTGCTTCTGAGAGGTCCGGTGGCGGCGCAAAGACATATACATATGTTCCACATTTATATTATGAATTAATGAGCTTTCTAAAGGACCAGGAAAATCCAAGATGTACTCTTTCGAATATGGACGAGGGGAACACATCACAGCTAAACTGAGTCTCTTATAATTATCATGCAGTGGCGTAGCTACCGGGTGGGCCAGGGGGGGCAAGGCCCCACGGCGCCAAGTGAAATTAGGCGCCGCTCCGAATTTATAAATATGCTAATGCTAACAATGCTCATGAGCTTAACTGAGTTTTTAAATTAATTAAATTATAATGCAATCAAAGATCAAAGACCAAAATATGTATTAAACTTTTTACCCAACCAATACATTTTGTGTCAGGTATTTATTATTTATTCTATGTGGAATAAAAAGATATATCCCGGCGGCATATTTACACATCCTCACATACAATGGCACCAGGGTGCTGAAATCGGTTAAGTTTTGTAAGCGTTTGTAGCGCTACAAAAGCTCACTGATTTGGGCACCTGGAATACGCTGTTATATAATATTTCACTTTTCGCATGGCTTTCCGCTCGCTTCGCTCGCTACGGGGGCTCAACGAAATGGAACTAACCAGGTGCTAACCCAAGACAAAATCAAGAAAAAAACTGTTTAAAAACTTAACCTAAAAAAAATAAAAAAAAACAACGGGGTTTGAACCCAGGCCGCCGATAGCCGCCGAATTGAGACCTAACCATCTAGACCTCTCGACCACGAGGCTCTTGCCGCAAATTGATTGCATCGCGAAGACATGGCGCGATTAGGTGTCCAAATCAGTGAGCTTTTGTAGCGCTACAGATGCTTACAAAACTTAACCGATTTCAGCACCCTGGTGCCGTCGTATATTAGGATGTGTAAATATGCATCCCGGCGCGGCGGCATTTATTACATGCAAATTTGTAAAAACGCTGCGTAAGGCGGCATGCGACTTCAAAGACAAAATTTCCGAAAATTTCGGTCGTTAAAAGTATGTTTTTTTGAGTTTCGTATTTAGGCGGTACCATTAGCCAGACAAGTCTAAATAGCCTAGCAATACTAAGCATAGAAAATGAATTTGTCCAAAAATTAATTTTGATCAAATAATCGATCAATTTACGTCGATTTAAAACCGAAGAAATACTTCAATGTTTGATTAATTAATTAAGGTTACAGATGTTTAGTTTAGGTTTATATTTAAATATGTATGTACCTGTTGATTGGTTGCCGTTTATATATTTAATATTCATATTCCTGTAAATAAAATAAAACGTGTGCACTATGTGCGCATATCAGAAGTGAAACTTCTTAAACTTAAACGCCCTAGCCTGAGATTTGGTTAAAAAGTAGTTTTTTTTTAATATATCACTCAATCATCAGGGTCCTCTCCTCTGATAGTACCAGGTTCAGTAGGTTTCGGTTGGTTGTCAAGAATTAACAAAAAGGGAAGGCCTAAATGAAAAAAAAACTATTCTCCATAAAAGTTTGGCTTATGTCTTGACAAGGTAATAGAGCAAACCTCATATTTTTATCTTGCAAACTAACAAAGATATCCCAATAATTATACGCCCTAGCCTTATACATATATCTTAACGGAATTGGTTAAAAAGTTGTTTTTTTAAATATATCACTCAATTAACAAAAAGGGAAGGCCTAAATGAAAAAAACTATTCTTCATAAAAGTTTCGCTTATGTCTTGACAAGGTAATAGTGCAAACCCCATATTTGAATCTTGTAAACTAACACAGATATCACAATAATTAAACGCCCTAGCCTTATACATATCTTAACGGATTTGGTTAAAAAGAAGTTTTTTTAAATATAGGTATCACTCAATTAACAAAAGGGGAAGGCCTAAATGAAAAAAAAACTACCTATTCTTCATAAAAGTTTCGCTTATGTCTTGACAAGGTAATAGAGCAAATACCGTATTTTTATCTTGTAAACTAACAAAGATATCACAATAAACGTCCGTGACCGTTTTCCGTTCCCTGCCAGCTCGCCCGCCGTGTATCGGGATCGCGACCTTCAAATTTTACTCCCGGCGCGCGTTAAGAAGTTTCACTTCAAGAATATACGTTTAATATTATGATGTATTATTTTTGGATTAATTTGCGTATATACACAAAATATAGGTTTTTTAGGCGCCAGCGGATAGGCTTGCCACCCGGCGCCCACATTTCTAGCTACGCCACTGTTATCATGTATGGGTTTATTTGCTTCATATTTATAATTATATTATTATTAATACTAGTAAATACTTTAGTTACCTTGATGTAGGTATATAGTTTACCACGAAATATATCTATATCATTTTTTGTTACATTTTCTTTAGAAATCATGTTTTATTGCCATATCACCGCACGAGAAATATTGAAATAGTTTTCAAAAGCTTTCTTCACATCTTGTGCTTGGGTACTATGTTGCATTGTCCATGCGAAAATTGTTTGGTTCACTACTTAATTCCTTATTTAAATTAATATGAAAGTACGTGGCCTTCTTTTCAATCACACATTTTTGTGGTCTTTTTGGTCATACCTACCTCTTTTTTCACTTTTAACTTTTTAATTAAACAATCCCCAGCTACTGCTAATAATTCATTTTCCTGGTTCATCATGGGTTTTTAAAGTACTCACTGTTCGCACACGCGATATTCTATAAGCAGAAATCTGGACTTTACGAAATTTTAGGCAAATTTCACTGATCGTGAAAACGAATTCAATCAATTTAGTTTCATTTGCGCAAATTAGCATGCACAAGTCACTTTGCGCAAATTGCGTGAGCGTGAAAACCCACCTTTATAGAGTGGTTCTCACAGCAACAGTGGTACTCAGGTAGGCTTGCTTTTGAATGGCACTGGGCTGACGCACTACCTCAGCCTGTGGTATCTTTAGCCACCAAACTGTCAACACATATGCTATCATGGGCCTAATGACTGACATAAAGACATGTGCTAATTTTTGGTTGCAGCCTTCAATTTTTTTTCGCACACCCTTCTGAACATGCTGAAGGCTAAGTATTATATATAGTCGAACTTCCATAACTCGAAGCGGCATTTGCCGAAACATACATTGGACTTATCGAAACTTCGAATTATTTATACTCGAGGGAAATAAGGTAAAAAAACAGGCCATCTGCGGAATGAGGCCGAACAAGCTGAATTTTTGCAGAGACCTTTGCTTTGATGTTCCAATGAAGCACAAAAAATCTCATATGCCTACCCTTGTACGTCTTGACATATCGAAGGTCAAAGGTCTTGAAAATCGTTTTTTCGCGAAAATCTCGCTTCCAGTGGATCTGACGTCGTAAAAACCCATAACAAAACTTACGTAAAATAGTATTCTCTATAAAATTGCTCATATAAATTTTTTTCGTACGACCAACCGTTTTCGAGATATAGCATGATAAATCGGGAGCGCGCATTCGTAATAAGTGGTACTGTATTATACGATCATCTCCAAAAATATTTTGAGTATGAATTAAGTCCATAACCAACATCACTATTTCACAATTAGTGGATGCGAAAAACCGCAAAATCAAAATTGTATAATATGATGGAGCCTGTCAATATTGAACTCAATGAAGATGATGTAACCTACATCATCGATGGTGGATTTTTGCTACATCGTGTCGTATGGAGCAAAAACGATACTTTCTCCGACACTCTGGATAGATATGTGACATATTTGCAAAGGCATCTTGGATATAATATAATTGTTATATTTGACGGACACTCAGACAACTCTAGAAATATAAAAGCAATGGAGCAATTGAGACGAAGCACTGCACTCTCTACATCTTATGAAGTTCGCTTTGATGCAAGAATGATTGTGCCAGTCACCCAAGAAAAGTTCTTATCAAACCGATTCAACAAAAAGAATTTTATTGAAATGTTTATTGAACAACTACAAGCTGCCAATATCGCTACAAAACAAGCCAAGGATGATGCAGATGTTCTAATCATCGAAACAGCCATGGAAGTATCGGAAAAAGAAAGAACCGCCGTCATCATTGGAGAAGACATTGATTTGCATGTTCTCTTAATAGGACGAACTCAGTCACATCACTGACAAATTTTCTTAAAGAAAATTGGCAAAGGGACTACTTCAACACGAATTTATTTGTCTAAAAGTCTCGACAAATATCGTCGTTGCAAAAAGAAAGAACATATTTTGTTTTTACATGCCCTCACTGGATGCGACACTACATCGGCACTATTCAACAAAAGAAAACTTCAGGTTATGACAATGTTTGAGAAATATCCCGATTTGACTCACTCGGCTCAAATATTTTAAGCAGAAAACTGCCCGCCAGGTACAGTATTTTAGAACGGAAAGCGTTTTCTGTTAGATATGTATGGTGCTCCAAAAGATGAAGTGAACCTTGACAAATTTAGATACACCCAATAAAATTCATTAAGGCTACAGGACTTAATAAACCTGTTTAATTGTCATCCCTTCCACCTACCAGTGAAGCAGTTCGACAGCATATTTATTGGGTCTACTACCAAGTACAGATTTGGCTAGGGAAAAATCTACAACCCGAAGAATGGGGTTGGGATTTAAAAAACGACATATTACAGTCGAAAACCACACTACTGCTACTTGCTCCAGACGAACTATTAAATATAATATTTCGTAATTGTAAAAAGGGTGCGCAGTGCGGGTGTAGAAAAGTCGGGCTGCCATGTTCCAAAGTTTGTGGTCAGTGTCACGGACAAGCATGCCTGAACCCGTCAACAGAGTTGCAAACATCAGTGACCTTGAGCCTGAAGAGGTTTTGCCAACAGACACAGAGCCAACAGATATAGATGAAGCATCTGACGAGGATAATGTGTTGATGGAGGTGCTAGTGGAACCCGACGAAGACGAGGATGGAGGTAAGGAAACATAAGGCGCGCAGCGCCAGGTGCAAAAAATGATAGATTAATGTTAAAAAACCTTTCCTAAGATCGAAAACATGGATTAGGCCTACTGGGGATACCATGTCAAAAAAAAACGCGCCTTGCATTCTACTTCAAAAGTGGCGTGGAAAAGTATTTATTGTTATTAATTATTTATTATATATTTTTTATAAATAAACAAATTTTTAAGCGCTTTAATAATGGGAATTTAATTTTCCAGTCTAACATATTAATGAAAATGCTTTTATATTTATAGGTCTGCAGTATAATACAGTATTACCTATCCCGCTTTATTATGCTATATCTCGAAAACGGTTCTTCGTACGAAAAAACTGTATATGAACAAGTTTGTAGAGAATACTATTTTACGTAAGTTTTGTTATGAGTTCTTACGACGTCAGATGCACTGGAAGCGAGATTTTCGCGAAAAAAACGATTTTCATCACCTTTGACCTTCGATATCTCAAGACGCACAAGGGTAGGCATATAAGATTTTTTTGTGCTTCATTAGAACATCAAAACGAAGGTCTCTGCAAAAATTTAGCTTGTTCGGCTTCATTCGGCAAATGAAGTTTTATTTCTCTAGAGTATTAGGCCAGGTATGTTTACTGTGATTACTCCCTTTTTACAAAAGTATGTACATGGCCTGTTTTATCAAAACAGTTTTTCTGTGTAAGCAATTTTACTAAAACGTATACATATATGATACATAAAAATATTTAAAAAGTATCAGTAACACTGAACACAGAGATTGAAAAGTAAGAAGAAAACCTAAATTATATGCAAATATAATATACAGGGTGTCCCGAAATAGCATCGCCAAATTACAGAGGGTGATTCTACATAAGAAAACATGAACATTTTTTCATATGAACATGGGTCCGAAAATGCCTAGTTTCCAAGATACAGGGTCTCAAACTTTTTATAAAAAATCAGTTTTTTGTTAATATCTTTAATATGATTTTACTGATTTTGTTGAATTTTCGAGAAAAAAAATAAAACCTGTTTATTACAGCGCCAGCGTTTGATGTAGAATTTTGTGCCCTAAAGAAATATAATAAACTGGTTTTTATTTTTTTTCTCGAAAACGAAGCACGATACGAAAACAAATTAAGAAACAAAAATGTTGTATTTTTAGCTGCTTAATACGAAAAAAATATAAAATGTTTAAAAGAGTCAGTGGCGCACATTTCTTGGTCAACAATATTCGGTATGATGCCCCCCGGGACGCCACTGGACATTTTATTTTTAGTCTAAAAAAGGCTACATGAGCCGCCTATTACTACAGATAACCCTATTAAATTTCAACAAAATCGGTAAAAGCATATTTAAGATATAAATAAAAATATCGATTTTATCAAAAAAGTTTGGAAATGTAATAAACCGGTTTTTACTTTTTTTATCGAAAACAACGCAAGATACGAAAACAACTCGAGAATCAAAAATATTGTATTTTTAGTTGCTTAATACGAAAAAAATATAAAATGTATAAAAAAGTCAGCGGCGCACACTTTTTTTGTCAATAATATTCGGTATGATGCCCTCCGGGGCGCCACTGGACTTTATATTTTTAATCTAATTAAGGCTAAATGAGCCCCTTGTTACTACAGATAACCCTGCCAAATTTCAACAAAATCAGTAAAATCATATTTAAGATATTAACAAAAAAACTGATTTTTTATAAAAAGTTTGACACCCTGTGCCTTGGAAACTATGCATTTTCGGACCCATGTTCATATGAAAAAATGTTCATGATTTCTTATGTAGAATCACCATTTGTAATATTCGATGTTATTTCGGGATACCCTGTATGTTTGTTTCTATTAACCGAATGCCGAATTAGTGTCGAGTCTAAGAAATTAATCGTATTATTTTTTTTCGATTTTCGATGAGATATGGAGCTTATTGTGGAAGTTATTCAACATAGCGAGAATTTCGTCTGTCTTTGTGCAAGGTACGACCATTAGACAATCATCAACAAATCGTTTGAAAAATATTAGATTAAAGTTCAAGCTCTCTATGACTTGCTCCTCTAACTATTCCATGACTAACTGTGTAATTGTCGAGGATATAGGCAAAGACAATACTAGTATTGTCTTGGATATAGGAGTCCATAGCACAACCATCCAATTGTTTGTAAAATAAGTCTTTGTATTGAAAATAATTAGTACTCACCGTAAGCTGAACTGATTCTATGAAATTATTTTTGGATAGCGTGGTATGTTCTTTTAATCAATCCCATTTTTCTGAGAAGATATTTTTTACGAGTCCGGTCGGTATGTTCGTATAGAGCGATATGACGTCCAGCGAGAGAAGTTTATAATTATCGGGTATATTGTTATAAAAGATTTGAAAGTGAAGGAGTTCTTAATAAAATAGTCGTTTTTCCCGATGACCTTTGAAATACAGTTTGATAAATATTTCGATAATTTGTAAAATGGAGATTGTATGCAAGAAACATAGGTCTGAGTGGTATATTTGGTTTATGTAGCTTTGGCAATCCATGAATTTTGGGTGGGACACCGTTATGAATACAAAGATATTTTGCCTCTGTTTCGTTTATTTCTTTTTTGTTTAATATTTTTAATGAGGGCAATATTTTTATTTTGGTAAATATTAGTTGGATCACTTTTTAGGCATTGATAAGTTTTTTTATCATTTAATAGATTATTCATCTTAGTATCATAATCATTTGTGTTCATCACAACAGTTTTGTTACTCTTATCAGGAAAAATTCGAAAAGGTTTTGGATATTTTCTTAAGGTCGGCAACAATTTGGTGACCATGGTTTTGCCTTATTTCTTCATAAAAACCCATCATGTGTTATTGTGTAGTATTTTCCACTCTTACTGCATATTATAATACTTTCTGTTTAATTCTTGAACCATTTTGTATATACTGTTGTAATTCTTGGGTTTAGGTTCGTTTGAAAAAAGAACTTCTTCAGATTGACGTTTCGCCCGCTGTTTCAGGCATTTTCAAAATTTTTAATAATCTAAAACAATTCAAATAGCACAAGCAACTAAAAATATTAATTTATTGAACAACACACTTTAAGATAAATTCAAGTTTATCAATGAACGCCTACCACTTTATGTCACAGAAAACTTTATAAAATACGAAACTCTAAAATATGAACGCTTGTACAAGAAAAATAAGCTTAAACAACAATAAAAAAATAAAAATTTAGTTAAGGAATACTCAATAAATAATAAAATATTACCAGATGCATCAAAATGGATAGAAAACATTTCTGACACAACTATACCGTGTGACATAAGCGAAGTATTGTCTTATGGACCAAATTTTTCACTAAATATCACTAAGGAGAATGAGCTACCTGTTACCGATTATATTGCTAGTATCGCAACCGCAATAAACCACAAACCTGATGATATAAAAAATACTATCAGAGCTGAAGTAACTAACATTTTAATCAACCATAAAATTAAAATTCGACATAAAAACATAAAAGAAAATAAAATAAAATCTAAAATTAAAAAGAAACTTAAACCGAGCAAAAAAATTCATTAAAGACTACCCTCAAATTATCGTTCTTAATCCTGATAAGAGTAACAAAACTGTTGTGATGAACACAAATGATTATGATACTAAGATGAATAATTTATTAAATGACAAAAAAAACTTATCAATGCCTAAAAAGTGTTCCAACTAATATTTACCAAAATAAAAATAATGCCCTCATTAAAAAAATATTAACCAAAAAAGAAATAAACGAAACAGAGGCAAAACATCTTTGTATTCATTACGCTGTCCCACCCAAAACTTATGGATTGCCAAAGCTACATAAACCAACTATACCACTCAGACCTATAGTTTCTTGCATACAATCTCCATTTTACAAATTATCGAAATATTTATCAAACTGTATTTCAAAGGTCATCGGAAAAAACGACTATTTTATTAAGGACTCCTTCACTTTCAAATCTTTTATAACAACTGTCAAAATACCGGATAATGATAAAGTTCTCTCGCTGGACGTCATATCGCTCTATACTAACATACCGACCAGACTTGTAAAAAATATCTTATCAGAAAAATAGGATTTATTAAAAGAACATACCACGCTATCCAAAAATAATTTCATAGAATCAGTTCAGCTTACCGTGAGTACTAATTATATTCAATACAAAGGCTTATTTTACAAACAATTGGATGGTTGTGCTATGAGCTTTACTATATCCTCGATAATTGCACAGTTAGTCATGGAATACTTAGAGGAGAAAGCCATAGAGAGCTTGGACTTTAATCTAATATTTTTCAAACGATTTGTTGAGCTCCAAATCACATCGGAAATCGAAAAAAATAATACAAATAATTTCTGAGACTTAACACTAATTCGGCAAAATAATAATATCTTAACTAAATGGTCCACAAAACCAACTTGGTCAGGAAGATATGTGAATTATAATTTTAACAACTCAAAGTCTCAAAAAATGAGTGTTATCATTGGCATAACTGACCAGGCTATCTCCTGGTCTTCTCCCGAATTTCGACCAGACACACTAGACAAAGTGAAGGAGACCTTAATGTTAAATGGGTTTAAGATAAACGATATAAATTAAATAATAAACAAAATAATTTCTAAGCACTACAATAGTTACCATAGTGCAAGAAAATAAAATAACTATGTAGCAATTCCTTATATAAATGGCCTCTCCGAAAAAATTAAATATTCCTTGGGGAAGTATAACATAGTTGTATGTCACAAATCACACAATTTGTTAACATCTCTTTTTACTAAATTAAAACCTAAAACTCCGGTTATAAAGAACTCAAATGTTGTCTATTCCATCATTTCCATCCCTTGCGAAAAATGCCCAAGCACATACATAGGAATGACGAGCCAATTACTGAAAAACAGACTAAACGGACATAAGTACACGTAAAATGCGTCTACAGCTCTCGGCAAACATAAAAAAAAACGAGAAACATTGCTTTAACTTTAATAAAACTCAAATTTTAAACAAGGACCAAAATTATCAAAAACTAATTATAAAAGAAATGATAGAAATAGAAGAAGATAAAAATGCGATAAATGACCGTACTGATATTGGAGGACTCAGTAATATATATAACAACTTAATAGGCAAAAATTAAAGTGGTACATTTTCTAGATGCGTCATATAATCGTGTTGAATTTTAAACGGCAAATTTAAGCAAAATCAAAAATATTATTGTTTCTTTAAGGAGAACGAATCGATATGTTTTGCGTGAGAAAAAGTAACCGTTTAAGAATTAAAATGATAATAAGCATTCCGCACACATTGTGTGATCTGACACTATAGAGTGCAGTTGTTTTATTTTCAAGGTATGTTCCCTTTTTGAAGAAATCGTTGTGCCGTTTTGGACTATAAATGTTTGTATCTCTACATCTTTTAATTTATATCCACTCGTTTTAATTCGTGTAATGTTGTGAAAATTTTCAAATCTCTGTTTTATTAAGTCTATTTTGTACAATGACCTGTTTTAGTTTATTAAAAATTTTGAAAATGCCTGAAACAGCGGGCGAAACCTCAATCTGAAAAAGTAATTTTTTTCAAATGAACCTAAACCCAAGAATTACAACAGTATATACAAAATGGTTCAAGA
>JAEQML010082439.1:0-10818 GCA_016904865.1 Pissodes strobi
GGTATTGCCAACTATCGTATTGGTACTTAAGAGGTAAAAAGTGGTGGTGGCCATTGTTTACAAATGTCATTGATAGTATGGTGGTAAACAGTTGGAAAATCTTTAACACCGCGAATGAAGCTAAAGTTTCTCAAATTGAATTTCGTTCGAGTTTGGCATTGTCTTTGCTCAAATACAGCCGAGAAGCTGAAAGCAGCAATGAAGCTTCCAACTCAGCGAAATCCAACTCATCTTATGGAAGACCCTCTAAATCTGCTTTACCAAGTGACTTAAAGTTTTACAATATCGGGCATATTATAATTAGTGCTAATAGTGCAAGAAATAAATGCCGGTTTTGTAAAAACAATACCATTTATCTGTGTAAAAAATGTAACGTGCATCTGCATTCTGATTGCTTCGAAAGTTTTCATATAAAAGTCTAATTTTTTTTAATAATTATTTTAACTGTTTTCAGCTAAAATACGTATACGCACCCATGTTTTTTCATATATATAACATATATTTTTTTAACAAAAATGTTCTTAATAACAAAAAAAAACATGCTGATCACATACGCAGTGGTTGATGCAAATTAACAGCCATTCTCAGTTCTAGAATGGCAAATTAGTAACGTTGGAATCTAGTTACCCCTATTAAACTAAATCGGATCCATTTTCTCTAATTTCCTCCATTTCTGCAACTATTTCCTATATAGATTAATTTGTTCTGCTTCCAGGTTTCAGTTGCCATTCCAAAACTATGTGAGAGGAAATTCTGACTCTTTGTCCGATTTAAAGAAATATTATAATGTCCCTTCTATCATTTCCGAAATTTCACATATAATACGGAAAACTACAAATATTACGTATACTTTTAATGATGGCATAATAATTATTCATAGTTCCATTTAAGTGAAAATTGCATCGATCTAGAAAATAATGAACCGCACGAAATAAATCTATTTTTACTTAAGAATTAGTAAATTCATCCGGGGATTCAAAGTCCCTTAAAACTATACCTTCTCACGATTTCAAATTGAAAACAATCA
This sequence comes from Pissodes strobi, assembly GCA_016904865.1. Taxonomy (NCBI): domain Eukaryota; kingdom Metazoa; phylum Arthropoda; class Insecta; order Coleoptera; family Curculionidae; genus Pissodes; species Pissodes strobi. The sequence continues at coordinate 1,028 of JAEQML010082439.1, forward strand.
AAGTCAATTTGGGGACAATCAAGAACAAATTGGAATTAAGCAGGTTCAAGTTGAGATTAAAGAATTATTTCAAAACGAGAATATAGTAAATCAGTAATATTACAGTTAAAATTGCAATATATCGGACAAAATTCTGAAAGTTTTAAAAATTGGTAGAAATATTTCGGAATATCTACGAAACAGTGCATGGTAGGTAAAAGTACTTATATACAAAGTTGTTCCTCATAAAATTCTTTACAAAAAAGGTTCCATAAGAATTTCCCCTAAAATGTCTCGTTGTTTGGTAAATAAAGCGCAAACGAAATCAGGGCGGGATATATAATATAATTCGTTAAATATATATATGGCTGATTATCCAAAGCGCCCAAAGTGGTCTTACCCAACAAAAAGAAAAAATATAAATCGACAACCACTATTTCACACTCGATAGTGTAATAAGTTTTATTTTCTCCCACTACAGCCACTGTGACGTAATATGGCCAAAAAAAGGACATTTAATAATGTTTACAATGGTTACGTTACTTACATTAAAAGGCATTACGGTAATAGAGTAACTGTTATTTCGATGGTTATTTGGAAAACGCAAACAGCACGAAGAGCCTAGAATGACAAAGGCGTGTACTGCAAAAAAACTTGTCCTGATATTGTATTTGATGAAAACACTGTTGTTTCTGAAACTCAGCACAAGTTCCTTAGTAATTTGTTTAACAAAGAACGTTTGATTGCAGAACTAGTGAAAAAACTTAACAATGAAGAAATCGAGGTGTTGTTGCTGCGGATGACGCCGATTTATTAGTAGCAGAAACTGCTATCGCAAAATGTTATAAGTGCGATACAGCAGTTGTTGTAGGTCACGATATTGACTTGCTAGGTCTTCTTATTGCTCTTTCTCCCTCTGACAAAGACATCAAATTTTTAAAAGAAAAACAGGCTAATACCCGCAAAAGGACTTATAGTTCCGGAGATTTACAATCCTCAACTTTTTTTAAAAACTGCAAAGAAACAATATTATTCGCACACGGCATTAGCGGTTGCGACACAACTTCTGCGTTTTTCTCCAAAGGAAAGACTAATACAATTAATGTGCTTAACAAAATGGATGACTTTCAAGAGATCGTGCAAATATTTAATAATGAAAAAGCTACTCATGAAGAAATTGCAGATGTGGGTGAACGATTTGTTCTTGCTTTGTACAACTGTACCTCTGCAGAAAAAAGGTTAGATGTATTCAGATTTACGTCTTTTAACAAACTGGTTGGTAAAGTGAACAATACTGTAATGTTATCAAAACTACCAACAACTACTGCTGCTGCTTGGCTACACTCATATCGTTTTTTTTTACAAATTCAAACATGGAAAAGCGTTAAGCTTGAAGCTACTGATTGGAGATGGAAAAAAGTCGGCGGTATATTAACCCCAATTATGACAACAAAAGAACCAGCTCCCGAATCTGTTTTAACACTGATTTCGTGTTCGTGTAAAATAGGATGCGAACACAGGTGCAGTTGCAGAAGAGCAGGCTTACGTTGCTCTGTAATGTGTTACCATTGTCATGGACAAGCATGCATGAACGTCGAATCTATGGAAGACGGCGAAGATTAACATAGTCTTCTAAGAATTAGTAGATTAGGCCTACTGGGGACACCTTGTAAAAAAAACGCGCCAATTACTTTACTTCTGAGGTGGTGTAGAAACAAGTACGATCCATATAGAATATTACTTCCTCTTTAAACATCGAGAGGTTTTATAGGATTAAGAGAATAAAAGTGGTATATTTATTTTAATTTTAAGTGATGCCAGTAGCCTACTATCAACTTTTTAGCGTTCAGCATTGGACTTTATATTATATTATATATTAGATTGCATTTACTGTGTAACTAGAAGGAACCCTTATTTATACGCCTTATTTCTCACATTATTATTAATTTTATGAAAAAATGTATAGGAACATTTTTTGTAGAACATTTTATGATATATGAATATTTTTTTTTGTTTTTTTTTATCAAAAAGTACACTGTTCTCGAGATAATCTAGAAAACTTGAAAAAGGGGGTATAAACGACGTCCTAAGGGATTAAGCACACTATTTAGGGGTGGGAACTTTACGATTTAGTATTTCTTATGTCATCCCTAACATTCCTACCAATTTTCAAAACTTTCGGAATTTTGTCCGATATAAATCGCAATGTTACTGAAGTAATAAGTCATCTATTCAAATCTGTCATATTGACAGCATTAAGTATCACCACAGAAAGAGTTTGGGTAAAAATAAGTCAATATATCTCTGGTCTCAGTGAATAAGCAGATAAGTCTGTGAAATTACCAAAATGAGATATATGCATCTTCTCGTAATATATCTTATTATCTTCTTCGTGAATAGGCAAATAAGTCGCAAGTTTATCGTGCTAGATAGAAAAAAAAACATGTGAATAATAGAATATAATGTGAAATTTAATACATTTTAGAACAACTTGAGTTACTCTGTTCAATCTCAATAATATTTTTCGTTAATAAGCTGATAAATGTACTTATTTGCTTATTCACATTAAACTTGTCAGGTCTAAAACTAGATAGGTTGATTTATATGGTCATATTCAATCAAAATGTCAACATAGCAGATTTTGAGGTTAAAATAATAATTAGATATTTGTGTTTACGTCGTGTCAGAGTGTTTCAAGAGTTGAGTGGATTGTTAATTGTTATTTCATTGAGTTTTGTAGTTGGTTTGAGTGCATTATGAGGCGTACTGACCGTATTTTTGAAAACTTGGCACTTGAGGAAAATTTAGGTATGAAATTATATTATATCTTTAAATTTTGATGTGCATTTTTATAGGAAGAAACCAAGTAAAACTGAGAAATCAAACACTTATTCACTTGTGGAATCGTTTACTTCTCTGTAGTAAAGGTATTATTTGCTTTGTTGGAAATTTTCAATAAAATTACGCTGTGTCCAGTATCCCGGTACTGAAAGGTTGGTTTTTTCTCGGAATTGGTTTAAAAATAAATTTTAGTAATAAAAGTTTTAAATTACACGCTTTTATTAAATGCACTAAAAAGTAAAAAATATTTTTTTAGCTTTCTGATATCATAATAAAGTCATTAAGATGAGCTTTAATGTTTTCAGCACAACGCGATCGATCATCTTTTCATGGATAATAATTCCAAGCTGGATTATATTCCCAGTTGTTCAAGAACGGCGATGTGGGTTAAAAATCACTCCAGTTTTGTATTTGGAAAAAACAGAAAAACCAGTCTTCCTCAGCATTCGCATTAATCTAGGTACGGAAGTTTTATCTTGAGAATTAGGTTTTCTGTGTTTTCTCACCATTCTAGTCATGCTAATGTTTTTTTACGCTTGTTTCAGAACAATGTGATAAAGAAGTGGAAACTGGGGTCATGTCTATGCATAGCTATCCAAATGATGTATTATACAATTCGCAGCCCAATTTCTTTCCTGGGAGTGAAAAAATCTTAAGTTAGAATTTTTTAGCGTCTGATACAAACTTGGCAATTATTGAAACAGGAGACAACTATTTACTTAATCAAGTTGAAGAAGCTGAAGACCCTCTGATCCAATCAAATACACAAATAGATATTTTGTCGTTAAATGGTCTGGGAGCTTATGCCGATATGAATCAATTCGAATTAGAAAATCCTGATTCATCTAAAGTTGTTGCTGGTGATATGCTGCTAGTGGAAGGTTGCTGCCGAATCGAGACAGAAAATGTTGAGGAGAAAATGGTAACCGAATCTAACCCACTTCTAAATCAGGACATCAGAGATTCGTCTAAAGTTGTTGCCTCTGCTGCGGATGTGCGAGTGGACGTTGCTGTCGAATCGAAACTGAATGTGTTCAGGACGAAATGGTAAATGAATCCAACGGATATTCGAGTCAGGAAATTAGAGAAAAGGAGCTAAACCACGAGATTATCGATGACGATGACAGCATCAAAGACCCTGATTTTCAATCAACGGATGAAAATGATACAAGCGCTAATGAATATGAAGGCATCCCTACAAAAAATTCAAAAAAATTACTGATAACTTGGAAGGAGACGACAAAAAACAATAAATCTCCAAGGAGAGTGCAACATTAAGCCAGAAAAGAAAAGGCCGCTCAAGTAAAGAAAGACATGAAGCAAAAAAACTAAGAAAGACTGGAAATGAGTATGTAGATGAGAAAGGAAAAATTGTAAAGACAAGAGAACTAAAGCCACTCAAAGAATGCAGAATGAAATGCAATCAAAGATTTTCAGTTGAAGTACGACAGGCTCTGTTCGAAGAATACTGGAAGTTAGGAGAACGTGATAAAAGGATAAATTTTTGTCATCGTTCATTTGTATTTTAGATAAAAAACGATCAAGACTAAATGCACATCTGACAGACTCCGAAAATTTTCATGCAAATATGAATTAAATAATGGAAACGAAAAACAGCCAATATGCAGAAACTGCTTCATAATTACTTTTGGAGAAACAAATTTATTAATCAGATCGTAGTAAGTAGACAATATTCTGTATCCACCATAATCAATAGAAATGAAAGAGGTAGAGCTGCACCAAAGAACAAGTGGTCTGAGGAAATCCTTAATGAAGTAGTTAAGCCCATCCAAAGTTTTCCAGCGTACGACAGTCATTACTGTAGAGAGACAACATCAAAAAGATATTTGCAATCGGACTTGACGTTAACAAAGATGTCATTTAAAAACCCGCAGAAGAACACATGCTACAAATGTGATTTGTTACAAATTTAGATTTATTTTGTGCGAACGATGAAGAAAAAGAATGCTTGGTTGTAGAACAAAAAGAACACCATATTGCAGCCGAGGGAGCATATCAATTCAAAGCAAGAGATAAAGAAATTGGAAAAAATTATACCTCATATGCCGTCTTTGCTTTAGATTTGCAACAGTGCTTGCCTACTCCATATCTTAAATCATCTGTTTCCTTCTATAAGAGGCAATTATGGACATTTAATTTAACAGTCCACAGCTTAGCAACACACCAATTGACTTGTTATGTATGGGATGAGTCTGTATCTAGCCGAGGTGGCAATGATATTGTTTCGTGTTTGTATCGACATATCATAGATTTACCACTAACAGTAAAAAATGTGTGCTTTTATTCAGATATGTGTGATGGTCAAAATAAAAACAGCCACGTTGCTGCTATGTTTATGGCCTTTTTAAAAGAGAAAACTACCCTCCAGTGTATTGATCACAAATTTCTCGTTAGCGGCCACACGCACATGGAATGCGATATAGATCACTCCACGGCAGAAAAGGCTAAAAAAAGACCACAATGAAAACACACCATCCATATGATTGGGTACAACTAATAAGGAGTTGCAAGAGAACCCTTTGATAGTGAAGGTAATGGAATCGGATAACTTTTTGAACTTTTTTGAATTATTAAAAAACTGTTTTGTTAAAAAAAAATATCTGAGACTGGTGAAAAATTTCTGTGGAAAGATTTACAATGGGCTAGATACACTAGAGAAAACATAGGTATTTTATTGTTGGGGAAACACCCCAACACGTGCAGAAACTATCGTACGAGTTTCCGCGCCAAAAACATCTAGCCATGTCCTAGCTCTGTTTGAGGCAAATAATTATTTTGAAAGTGCTCTGCTAACACGCCACGTTGCTGGATCGGTCTTGTCACCGCGCTCCAACAAGTGCCTCTTTGCGCCAAAAGGTCAAATTCCTTTTTGGGCCAATTTCTCTTGTATGCACAAATATTAGAGAATATTTACAAAGACCTCCTTTTGGGTTTTTTAAGCAATTCTTCGAAGTCAGAACGATAGCTTTGGAAAATTGAACATAAGATGGCGGACTGACATTCCTGGACGAATTTCTGTAAGTAAGGTGAAAGCTGGATTGATGGTTTCCGTAAACACAAAAATTAAGTTTGGAAAATAACTAAGTAAAATCTCTCCCCGTTGAAGGCAGGTAAAGCAGTTAAGGTGAAAGGTACGCTGTGCGAAAGTTACTAAGTTGGAGAACGAAAAGTATTAAAATAAGAAAGATAAAAAACTCATTTTTAAATCAAACAATCAAGACTTTTTAGTAGATATTTCTAATTTTAAGAAACCTTTTGTAATATTAGTTTTATGCTTGAATGGACGAATGCTTGAAATTATTTTAAGAATTGTACATATATAATTTCTATTTAACATAGAAAACACTTTATTTATATCTATAATATTCAAATGCAATTTACACCTGCATTATTAAAGTAAATTAAACCGAATACATGTTTCAATTCCTCTCACTACCCTATAGCAACACAGTTCATTAAAAGTGGTTAATTAAGATACCACACCCTTCTTTATGGTATTAAACAATAATAAAATCACTTGTTTAACCCGACCATTTATATTACAAATTGTCACTTCATTTCGATGAAAACTTCCTGTCAGTAAGCTTTCGACGTAGGGGAAAACAGCATCTACAATAAGGTCAATAATACTTCATAATGGACCAGTTGCAATTAACAAGGAAAAGAAAAGATTTAATGGATCTTCTACCCCTCACCGACAAACAATTTCATGGTTTTTACAAAAACTTGTTAGTAGCGGGAGAAGTCCCCAGATGTGGATCCCGATTTATTTGAAGTTGATCCCAATCTAACATTTGTATTCTTATATTCGATGCTTGTTTCATGTTTCTAAGAGTTTTGTCATTCACACTTTATTTTTTTTAATACCTACCTAATAAGTATATGTCTAAATAAACAAAATAAAAAGTTAAGTGAAATAAGTTCACGTATACCTTAATCAACTTAATATTCGGCGCCGGCGGTGAATATCTGCATAAGTCGAAAACTGACATAAAAAAATCTACGTGAGATGGTCTGCGGTATTATTTTAAATATATAAAACGAGTTAATCAAAAAGAAAAATAATTACACGATTTAACATGACGTCATGAAGATTGATTCGGTCCTAAAAGACGGGAACAGACTAAGCAAACATTGTTGAGCAACAGTTGATCAACTCGTGAGTTCGCTCAATTAATACGTGTTGCTCAACAGTTGCGCAACTGTTGACAAACTGTTGCATGATGTTCGCTCCCGAGGCGGTACATCAAAGGAAATGTTAACCAACAGTGCGTCAACAGTTTCGCCGGTGTACACGTGCGCAAACTTGTCAATATGCGTTTAGTTTAATTCAGGCATTCGAGAGCGGTACATCGGCAGAGTAACGTTCAATTTATTTGAAAATGTCGCACGATTGGTCAGAAGACCAAGTTCTAATTTTGATAGAGCTTATAAGGGAACATTCAAATATATGGAATCCCGAAAATGAAGCTTATAAAAACAAAAATAAACGAACTGACGCATTTAATATTATAGCGACCGTTCTAGAACTATCCCGAGAAGAAATTGAGAGGAAATGGAAAGTTCGGCAAACCCAGTTTAGACGGGAATGTGCAAAAAGCGTCACAAAATCTGGCCAAGGAACAAATGAATTATACGTGTCCCGTTGGTTTGGATAAAAACATTTAATGTTTTAAAAAGACAAGAATACACCAAAACATACAAGAGGTACTCAAGAACAAGTAAGTAAACTTTTTTATTTCTTTATAATGATACATATTATTTTATTCCATTCTGTCTTGCCAAGGCACTCTTCCAAGTCCTGAAAAATAATGTGCAAACTGTTCTCGAACTTCCTGTGCTACTCTGGTTGATTTTCTACCGATTCTATTTAAATTCATAAATGTAGATGCAGGTTCTGGTTCGTTTCGCCAAGATCCATGAACCAAAATGCCCGTTGAAACATCTTCATTGTCATAGGTTCCAGGGGGAGCATAAGAGTCCATGATTGTTTTAGTATTTTGTAAAAAATTATGTAAGTAGCAACATGTAAGAACAATTATTTCAGCAGTAGTAGGTTGCAAAAGCAAGGGCTTTCGCAAAACTCGAAATACAGACGACATAACGCCAAAAGCATTTTCCACTACTCGTCTTGCTCGCGATAATCTGTAATTAAATGAGCGTTGGAACGTCCCCTTCAAATGTTCGCCGGGAAATGGTTTCATCAGGTTCTCCGGTAGAGGAAACGCATCGTCGCAAACAAATACAAAAGGTATTGTTCCCTCCTGTTGTCCTGGCAGGAGTTTTTCAGCTGGTAAATTTAAAGTCCCATCATTTAGTTTTCTAGCGAAAAGTGTATTTTTAAAAACACCACCATCTGAAATTCGTCCTTGACATCCCACGTTTACGTATAAAAATCGATACTTTGCATCTACTACTGCCATAAGGACAATACTGAAAGTGCCCTTGTAATTATAATATTCGCTTCCACTTCTAAAGGGGCATTGTAGTACGACGTGTTTACCGTCAATGGCTCCTAAGCATTGATGAAAATTCCATAAGTTTTCATAGTCATCGGAAATTTTGAGCCACTCTTCAGGCGAATCTGGTAACGAAAAAAAAACATTATTTAAAAAAAGGATATCCAACTAAGGCCGCAATTGTTCATTAAGTGCCCTATGACCTCTAAATATGTACTCTGCATATTATTATTATACCCATACTATAGGCATGTATACTTTGTTTCAGGACTTGGAAAACACGCAATACGAGGATTCATCAGAAACCATCCTTACTGAAGGTTCCTCAAGCATTCTTCAATTACAGCAAGCAGAAACACCTCATGACACAGTGAAGCAGTTGGCAACAATAAGAAAGAAAAGTTCTGGAAAGCAGTTAAACCCTTCGGATCCTCATGATATTGGAATAGAATCAGAACCGTCACAACGAGACACCGTAAGGCAGTTGGTTCCAGCAGGAAAAAAAAACCTCGGGAAAGCGCCCAAATTTGTCTGATCCTCAAATGGATGAAGCTTTTCAATCAATAAAAATACTTACAGAAAATCGAAAAGTAAGGGATAGCTTTGAAGTATATGGGGAATACGTGGCAAATAAATTAAGAACGTATGATGCATTTGTTCGAGCTGATGTAGAACATAAAATTAATTGCGTTCTCCATGATGCTGATATGCGAATACTTTATCATTCACACGGGCAGTTTACTCCAAGAACAACGAATTTGCCACTACCAACTGTAGCACCTGTCTCAAGTTCGCTCTCTTACGCACCAGCTCCATCTCCTTATTATACATTAACAAGCATTCAACATCCTTCTGATCAAGATAGTCGAAATGAACATAGCTTTATTGACGCCCTAATTGGATCCCAAGCGGATAACTCTACGGACATTTCATAAAAACTATATTACGTTCTTATATGTTTTTATTTGATTAAATAAGGAAAAAAGAATTTGATTTCTTTTCTTACCTGAATATGATCTGCCAATGCTTCTATAAGGGCTTCGCAAGTTTCAGGAACTATAGTACCAATTAGCTGTTTAGAAATTTGAAATAGATACATTAGACTGACATATGAATCTCCAGTGGCTAAAAACCTTAAAGTTATCATTAATCTTGTTTTCACGCATATGGCTGCCCGAAAATTTGTATTTTTTTACAATTTTAGGTCCAATCATAACGATGAGACTTTCAAATGCGGTTGCATTAACTCGAGTGAAGTTTTTGAACAGCATTTGTTCTTCCATTCTTAGTTCTGGTAAAAACTTCCGTTTTCTGTTTGCGAATATACTTCTTTGCCACCACCGTCGCTTTCTGCAGTTACGCGATTTTTTAATTTTCATTAATAAAAACGTGCACCATGCGAGTAAAGCATCGTCTTCGTCGCACATTTTGGCTCGACTGAACGAACTTTTCAGCAACAAGGTTCGCCGATGTTTTCCAACAATCATCGAC
>JAEQML010082440.1:0-10818 GCA_016904865.1 Pissodes strobi
TCACAGGAATTCCGCCGATAGACCTATTGGTACAAGAAAGAGTACAGCTACACAACACAGGAGAGGGGAACATACCGGAGGTAAGGATGCAGGCAAGGGAAGAGACGCTGGCCAGATGGTAAGAGAGATGGGACAGGAACAACGAGAAGGCCCAATGGACCAAGAGATTGGTAACAAATATCGGCGAGTGGGTTAAATGTAGGCATAGACGGCTGAATTATTATGTCAGCCAAATGTTCACGGGACACGGATGTTTTCGATATTATACTCGGAGAATAGGAAAGACTGATGAAAGTTGCAATCACTGTGGAGAGACGGATACAGCCCAGCATGCCCTATTTAATTGTCCAAGGTGGGAACGTACAAGAGTGGAAACTCAACTTAGCCTTGGGACAAACATTAACGATGATAACACTGTAGCTCTGATGCTAAACTCGAATAATCAATGGAATATTATTGAGAAGTTAATAACGAACATAATGAAGGACAAAGTGAGAGAGGAAAGGACCGGAGAGGTAATAAAGAAAAGGAGAGAAATACGAAGGGGACACCTTGAAGGTAGATATCCTTTAGGATGGTTCCAAGGGCTGCGGAGCACAAACAAGGGGGAAGGGTTTTAGTCGGTCGGAGATTCCTAGAATGGAACTCCAACCCGACACTACCCCGTCGCCAGAACATCAGGCGGGGTGTCTGTAGGCAGATTTCCTAATCCCCTATAAATATAAAAAAAAAGTTTGGGTTAGTTTGGGTTAGGCTCCTGGTGAAGGTGAAGGCCGCGGACAGGCTCCCCCACGGGCTGTTCAGCATCCCAGGTAGGAAACCATGCCGGGTTGCAGGTTACAGCTTCTGGAATTGTAAAGATTGATCGGATACCGAGGTCAACACCAAGGGCTTTTTCGAAATCGATGTCTGGACTAGATGATATTGTTCTTTTGGATGATTCACCATCGCCTTCCCAGAGATCTAAGAGGAAAAGGATTCAGTCAGGAACACAAGTGGAGAAGAAGCCTGAAGAGACAAATGAATTGAGCGAAGTGCTGCAAAGGATTCAAAAACTAGTGAAGGACCTTGGGATAGTTGTTTAGAATACAGAACAAATCAATGCTTGGAAATCATTATTTTAAAAATCAGGATACAAATCATGTGGGATAAGAATAAAATACTTACCACTATCTTTTTCCTGGAACTCTGAAGCTTTTCTGTCCAGGATAGCCCGAAACTGATTGAACAACTCCTCTAGGTCCGTGCCCTCGCTCACCGATCGGAAAGTCATGTTGAAGGACTTGACCTCCTCCAACTCCTTTGTTTGCAGGAGGAACCGACCGAATAGCACCACACCGACTTTAACATGCCCAAATCTAACGATTTGGTCCCCTACCAGCCTGATGAAATTTTCTCTAAGATTACCTAAAAATCTCATCACACTGGTAGGATGTTGGCATGAAGAAAGACGGTATGTTGCAACTCGGGTTCGGAATGCAGTCTCAACCACTGCGATTGATTCCTCCTGCGCTACACAGGCGTTGGCGATGTGTTGGAGTTCCTCGAGATGTTCTCTCCATCGAGTGATGGAGATCTCCAAGCCGCAGTCATCACATCGCCGTGTAAATGAAGTTGAAGGTATTGAAACAAAAAAACATTATTTAGTAAAGCAAATTATTATTATTATTATTATTATTATTATTATTATTATTATTATTATTATTATTATTATTATTATTATTATTATTATTATAACCTAAAATAAAACTTACTATTATCTTGGTCAAGTCTAGTCTGTTTGGCCATGGGTTGTGATGGAATCTCAGCTGGAACTTCGGGTTGAGGAATGGCAGGTAGGGCTCCAGCTGGAGCGTCGACTTTTCGTTTGGCGACCGTATGCTTATCTACAAGATGACGTTGGAGGGCCGCCTCCGACTTGAGTATCCCACCACATTCATTGCAGGTCAAAGTTTTAGGCCTACAGTCCCCATGGCGTTTCAAAGCATCCTTCCTGGTGAACGAGCGGACATTTTCTGAAAAATCGAGAAAAAAATATATATAATTCATATCTTAGCTATTTAATAATTTATCTCCTGTATTTTATATTATATTTAGCTGAGTCATAAAAGCATAAGTCCTTACTCTAAAGCCCACAGAGTTTACTTTATTTATTTTGTTTAACTATTTCTCGTATAACTTATACACAAAAACTGGTCTAAAGTCTATATAGTTTTGGGCCCCATTCGAAAAAATCGTGTTGCTAAACTATCATAGTTTACCGTCTATCAAGTTAGTAAATGTTCTTAACATGCATATATCATTCAATTTGAGTTATAAGAGAACAGTTTTTATATTTACAGCAAACAAAACATCATCATTTAACCAAATTTAATTTCTGTATATTTCTATTATTTCCTGAAGTCATTTAATAGATTCAAAAACTTACCGTATGCAAAAAACTTGGAACCACAAAGCCCAAAATAAAACATTGTCTAAATTAACGCTTGATTTCGGGTAATGGTTTCTTCGTTGAGAGAACTGGAGTGACTGATTTTCGCGCTGAGCAATATATTCATACTACAGCAGAGCGCGTCGTCAGTGGGTCCATCCGAGTCTTTCCGAGGTAGACCGAATCGGTATTCGTCTCACCGTTTTGTTACGACTTGCATCCGCGGCCAGGTTGTTCTAATTCGCGCCGTTGTGGTTGATATTATTTATGCATAGATTGTTACAACCTGCCAACCCGCCAAGTCGTTGCATAAACAGGAAGTCGTTGTGGCTGATATCATTTATTTATAGACTGTTACATCCTATCGACCCGCCAGCCTGACGCCTTGCGTTATTAAAAAATATATTGCGATCAGTTTACATTATTTAAAATATATTAGTTCAAGTCGGTTATTAGATTTTTGTTTTCGTTAGGAAAAAAAGTTTTTGATATATGAAACATAGGCTCAAGTGACCTAACCTATGGCTATGACATCACGGCTTAGAATTTCATGACCCCCCCCCCGGTAGCACCGGTCTCCGCGGGGACGCGAAGACCATGTACCGCGTCGACGCGTCGACCGGTGTCATTTGTCAACTGTCATTTGTCAAATGTCACTTGCAGCTCATCACATGCCGCGCTTTAAAAACAGGTGGTGCCCACGTGAGCGATTTTTACCACTGCGCAAGTCATCAACAGTCATCTGGCAGCTGCCAAATGTCATCTGTGATCTGTCGCTTGTCATCTGTCAACTATCTGATGCCACGCCTTTAAAATGGCGTAGCCCACGTGGACGATTTTTTGCTACTGCGCACCTCCACCGCGGCGGTGGATGCAGAACGTAACATCTATATCTACTTTGATGGGGTCGATACAGCAAAACTAGTTAAAATTTTGTAGGATATCAAAAAATCGTTTTGGTGGCATAAAATGCTGCAAAAATGCTCTGAGCGAATTTTTACGGTGATTTTTGCCCGTACTTAGTGTGGTTGATGTGGTCGATACAGCAAAACTAGTTAAAATTTTGTAGGATATCAGAAAATCGTTTTGGTGGCATAAAATGCTGCAAAATTGCTCTGAGCGAATTTTTACGGTGTTTTTTGCCCGTACTTAGTGTGGTTGATGGGGTCGATACAGCAAAACTAGTTAACATTTTGTAGGATATCAGAAAATCGTTTTGGTGGCATAAAATGCTGCAAAATTGCTCTGAGCGAAATTTTACGGTGATTTTTGCCCGTACTTAGTGTGGTTGATGGGGTCGACACAGCAAAACTAGTTAAAATTTTGTAGGATATCAGAACATCGTTTTGGTGGCATAAAATGCTGCAAAAATGCTCTGAGCGAATTTTTACGGTGTTTTTGCCCGTACTTAGTGTGGTTGATGGTGTCGATACAGTAAAACTAGTTAAAATTTTGTATGATATCAGAAAATCGTTTTGGTTTAGGTTAGTTTGGGTTAGTTTGGGTAAGTTTGGGTGAGTTTGGGTTAGTTTGGGTTAGGTTGGGTTAGTTTGGGTTAGTTTGGGTTAGTTTCCTGTCTCCGAATGCGGAGTGGCTTGAGCAAGCCGCCAGGCGCGTCACCAGGTTGCGGACCGCAAGGCTCCTGGTTAGTAGAGGCCATAATGTGAAGGCCGCGGCTTAAAAACCGCGCGTCCGGAACTAAAGTCACTGCCGCGGACAGGCTCCCCCACGGGCTCACATCTTGTGAGACGGACTTGGCAAGTCCGGGGTCGGACCCCGTAGCTGTCTCTGTGCTGTTTCAACTTGTCTGGGCACAGAGTCCACCTCTTCTTTCACCACTCTCTTTCCTATCCAGACCTCTATTGGTCGCCTCTTGCTTCTTCCGGCCCCGACGCTATTAGGCAACGAGGGCTAGGGGTCTCTAACTTTTGACTTCTTAAAAACTAATAATTTGTATGATGGAACGCGGAAATAAGGAAAATGAAGTTACGTAGCAGGGGCTCGGAACCCCAGTTCCGGTCGGAAACGCGGGTGTGCGGATAGGCCCCGACCGACCGTCAGCAGACGACTATCCAGAACCCTTGGTAGGAGACCAGGCCAGGGCTGCACCCTGGCTGCACCTACTACTGGAATAATACGTGGAAGCGAAGGCTTACCGCACAGCAGACTGAATGTTATCAGCAAACTCCAGAGGGCAGTAAGCAATGATGACAGTAGAAAGAGGAAACTCAAGGACACATCAATAGAAAAAAATGAATCCGCCGGAGCATACAAAACGAAAGAAAGCCCGGAGGCATTTGTGCTGAGGGAAGCATTAGATATGATAAGTAAGCTTTCAGGAGAGCTGGAAAGGCGTATTGAACAAAATACAAAGAGAGAGATAACGGACATAAGTGTTAAACTAAAGAGACAGATAGAAGTAATTAAAAGGACTTCAGTGAAAACGTGGCTCGAAACGCACAGATATGAAAAAGTGGAGAAAATGACCATTGATGCTGATACGCAGACGATGCAAATGTCCAAAAAAGATGCAGGGGTACAAACAGTTGCAGAAGGGGCTCTTATGAATTTCGATCAGACCAATGCTTATGAAAAATGGGAAGAAATTGCAGACAGAACGTGGGAAGAAAATGTCTAGACGAATACGGAAATTAGAGTGGGCAGCCCCTTGGACACAAAAGATCTTATTACTAAGGTACTAATTACTGAGGCTGGAGATCCAAATATGGAAAAAGGAGTCCAAAAGACCTATAGAGGCCGATATCCAGAGTTAAACGACATCAAGGACAGTTTCGGGGTCTTGGAACAGGAGAGCAGGATTAAGTCAAATGGGCCTGGAACATCGACAAAAAAGAAAATAGTTAAAATAACTCATAACGACACAGAGGAAGCTCTGTACAACAAGCTACTCGAACTTAGAGAGGAAACTAAGGACGAAGAGTGGATTGGACTGCACCAGCTAGAAAGCATTGAAATAAAGCGATTTAGGAAAATGGTGGAAGCCATTTTCCATCAATCAGTCACAACAGTTGTTATCTACGTAACAAAAAGCACAGCAACAAGGAAAAATGTCCAAACAAACTCACAAAGAAACACATATGCTCTAATAATAGAAGACAAAGGGAAATCATATGCAGAAACACTAAAGAAGGTTAAGACATTGCTAAAAGAAAATAACGCAAAAGAGGGTATAAGAGGGATCAGAAGCACCAAGGATGGCAGTCTATTAATAACGACGGAGAGAGACAAAGATATCGTGGACAAAATCAGTAAAGTACTAAAGGTCAAAAATAAATCTGAAGGAAGTATAATAAGAAGAATAGGAGAAAAAAGGGACACTGAAATATTACATATAAGAGGAATTGACGCGGAGACAGATAAAGAAGAAGTAATGGATGCTCTAAGAACGCAAATTACCGACCTAGACAACAAGGACCACAAACTAAGCGACCTAAGACCCACTGCCAGCAACACACAATCGATCACACTAACAATAAACAGAACGGACGCACTAGCTCTAATTAGAAACAAGACAATCAAGATAGGACTAGTAAGCTGCAATATCGAACAGAGGATCAAGATGTTACGTTGTCGCAAATGTTGGAGCTATGACCGCAAAGAAGAAGCGTGTAATGTGCCGGATAGGACCAAATTATGCTATAAGTGTGGGAAAGAAGGACATCCTGCAGGAGAATGCCAAAATGTCGAATGTTGCCCGATATGCAACCAGGAGGGACACAAGGCCGGCAGTGGTCAATGCAATGATTTCCGCCGCTCACTTTCAAGGATAAGGAGAACGCAAAGAATAACACACTAAATGAAGCTTCTGCAAATAAATGCGGATCGGTCCCGCGGTGCCCATGACGTGGCCCATGCGCTCGCTTCCATGGAAAACGTGGACGTAATTATAGCAAGCGAACCAAACAAAAAACTTACCCAGAAAAGAGGCTGGTTTCCGGACGAAAGGAATGACGTACCAATTTACATCTGCAACAACAACATAAAAGTTGACAAGATCAAAAGGCACCAGGGAATTATCTGCATGCGTCTGGAGGGGTTCTCCCTATTTGGATGCTATGTTTCCCCAAATATTTCTATCCAGGATTACGAAGAATATATAGAAAACCTGACAAATCTGATCCACATCGAAGGAAGCCAGTCTCGGGCGACTTTAATGCAAAATCAGCAGAGTGGGACATTACATTAGGAACGGAACAAATAGCAAATAAAATAGAAAACTGGAAAATTTTGGACACCGAAACGCTGTCCCCTCACAGGCATATAATGTTTGAGGTGAGGGATGCAACTAAAAAACGGAAATCATTTAAGGGAAGAGTCCAATTAAATGCGCGACTTTTTAGAGAGGTACTGGAAAAGGAGTTGGAAAATGTAAACCAGATAAATATTACCCCACTAGAAGTAATTAAGGTACTTAAAAAAGTCTCCGGACTAGCAAGAGAGCGCACGGGGAACGTGAACACCAACAGCGTGCCCTATTGGTGGAGCGAGGAGCTGGCCGAACAAAGGAAATTATGTATGATGTCTAGACGGTTATACACACGAACACACCAAAGACCTGGAAACCACGAAGAACAGGAAAGAACATGGCAGCAGTATAAGGAAAAGAGGAACTGCCACAGGAACTTAATTAAAAAGGAAAAAAGAAGACACTGGGAGGGACTATGCAGGGATTTGAACTCTGATATATGGGGCGATGGCTACAAATTGGTGATGAAACGTTTTAGAGCCCTGAGACCACCTTTTCGTCTGGTGGATGAAAAAAGGAAAATCGTAATAAGCACTTTATTCCCGAACCGTAATGATAGATTAATCACTTGGCAGCGACCGGAAGCGATCGACCTGTTTTCACCAGATGAGATAAAGGATGCAGCGCATAAAATCAAAACAGGCAAGGCTCCGGGCCCGGACGGCTTCCCTCCAGAAGCCATTAAAGAATTTGTTGAAGCTGCCCCGACTTTTGTACTAGCGTTGATGAACTCGCTGATCAGGAAACAGGAATTTCCCGAACCATGGAAGATGGCAAAACTGGTGTTGATCCACAAGACGGGCAAACCGTACGACCTGCCAAATGCATACAGGCCGTTGGGCTTGATCGATACAATGGCGAAACTGTTCGAACACCTTGTGAAATCAAGACTGGAAAGAGAATTAGAACGGAATGGAGGAATCTCCATGAACCAATTTGGATTCAGCAAAGGGAAATCAACCATCCAAGCAGTCAGAAAAGTGCTGGATATTGCCAAGGAAACTAAATTCAGGGGACTGGGAGAACGGTGGTGCGCGTTGGTTGCCGTTGGTGTGAAGAATGCTTTTAACACTGCATCGTGGGGGCTCATCCTGAGAGAATTGCAGGGAAGGGGTGTGCCAGCGTACCTGCTGAACATTATCAGGGATTACTTTTGCAATCGGATCATCATATCGGAACGAGAACGGACTGCTGTCTCAGCAGGAATACCACAAGGCTCCGTACTAGGACCCTTATTGTGGAATGTAATGTACGACCCGGTTCTGAGATTGGGATACCAGGATGGCGTGGATGCCATTGCATTTGCTGACGACCTTGCAGTACTAGTAAGAGCTAAGAGTAAGGAAGAACTAATAAATAAGACAGACGATACTCTAGGCGAAATTAGCAGATGGATGGGGGAAAACCACGTGAGCCTGGCCCCAGAGAAAACCGAGGCGGTGATCTTGAGTGGCAAACGGGACCGAAGAGACATTGTTTTCAGCCTGGACAATTCGCAAATTAGACCAGCAAAATGTATTAAATACCTAGGAATAGTGATAGGCGAAAATATTTCTTTTGGGCAACACGTACTGGATGTTTCCCAAAAAGCAAATGACAAAATGGCATCCCTAATGAGATTAATGCCAAATATTGGAGGACCAAGCAGCGCTAAGAGGGAAGTCCTCTACGGTGTGGTACAGTCTACTTTGCTATACGGAGCGCCCATATGGCACGACGTTCTAAGAATCGCCAAGTACAGAATCATCTTAGAGAGTTCACAAAGGAAAGCGCTGCTTAGAGTAGCGAGCGGCTACCGAACGATCTCAACCGTGGCATTGCAGGTTATTACGGGGATTCCCCCCATAGATCTGCTGGTGGAAGAACGAAGACGACAGGAAGAGGCAGAAAATCGAGATTTCGAGAGGATTGAAGCCAAGAGACATTCACTACAGGAATGGCAACGAAGATGGGAAGCAAACAGTGACAAGGACCAATGGACAAAAGTATTAATCCCAGATATAGAAAGATGGACTAAATGCCCGTACAGGAGGTTGGACTACTTCCTCATGCAGGCAATGACTGGGCACGGATCCTTTAAGTCATACACTAGGCGACTAGGAAAGACGGATGACAGGTGTACCTACTGTGGCGAGGAGGACACGCCGGACCACACGCTATTTAAGTGCCCAAGATAGCATCGAACCAGACTAACATCATCCTTGGAACTTGGACTGGAGATATCTGCAGAAAACCTAGTTGAACAAATGACCCAATCAGAAAGAAACTGGCAAACAATAAACAAAATGCTGTATACTATTATGGCAACTAAAGAAGGAGAGGAAAGACAGAGGAACAGACTCGAAGAGCATCATGAGTGAAACAGACAGGCGCCCCCTTGATGTAGAAATCTGTGAGGATGGTTCCAAATGGGTGCGACACAAAGGAGGGGGAAGGGTTTAGCCGCTCGGTGCTCCTCGGAAGAGGACGCCAACCTGACACTACCTGGTCAACCAAGACCGCTCCGCGCCAGTCCGGGTGTCTGTCACGCAGATTCCTAACCCCCTCAAAAAAAAAAAAAAAAAAAGAAGTTTGGGTTGGTTTGGGTTAGTTTGGGTTCCCGGGTGTGTTGCTGGTCCCATACCGGGCGCCTCCCCAAGCCGTGGATAGGGGAACGCTTCCCAGATATGGGTGGTACCGGGGAAATCAAATACCCGGGGCGAGCCAAAAACCAGCAAGGCGGCGTCTGATTCGGAGCGAACGGCCTCCAACGGGCGGACTGGGTTCGAAGCCGTCGAGAAGGCAACCAGCCTAGAGAAGGAAAACTCGAACAAACCAAAAAACACTTTGAAATTAGATGGCAGATTCAAAGGGAAAAGTTTACGGAGCAGGGGAGGGATACCCCAGTTCCGATCGGTGTCGCGGGTGAGCGAGCAGGCCCCGCCCGACCGTCAGCCAGCTACTGCCCAGCACTTACGGTAGGAGACCAGGCCGAGGTGCAGGAATCCTCTACTGGAATGAGAGTAGAAAAGGATCCCTTTGCAAGAAGGGATTCAATAACTAGATCGCCGCCAAGCAATGCTAGGCCAAGACTTCAAACACTGCAGTATTTAGACAGTAAGTTAGTGAGGCGGAATTCTGCCTGCGACACAACTGTCTTAATGAAGAGAAAAATTTTGGACACCTCCATGGAACAAGAGAACAACCAGGATCCCTATAAGAAAAAGTTTAAACGTCAAGCCGGACTGTTAAACATAGATTCGAACCGTTGGAAAAAATGACTATTGACATGAATACTCAAACCGATACAAAAACTACAACTAAAATGAAGTCAATAGAAACGCAGACTGCCCCCTGGCATTTCGAGAACCCCAAACACATCCAATCGCTCGATCATATAGACAGCTACGATACCTTTAAAACAATTCAGGACAAACAATGGCCCACTACGATTTTCACGAAAATAGAGATAAAAGAGGGAAGTCCTCTGTCAACTAAATCATCCGTAGTTAAAGTGGTTTTTGTCGAACAATCCGATCTAGATATGAATAAAGGTATTCAATCCAAGTTCAAATGGAAATATCCAGAACTTTTGGACACCAATGAAGAGTTCGTAGTGTTCAAACAGGCCATGAAACAGAAAGGGAAGGAGGAAGATGTGACAAGAATGTAAAAGATAATTAAAGTAGTGCTGGGTCCTACGAAGGAAAATCTTTGGAATGGTTTAAGACTTATAAAACACGAAACCGAGAAGGAAGAATGGGTAGCGCTACATAAGGTAAAACTGATAAACTTAGAGACTTTTAGAAAGATGACAGAAGCGGTGTTTCACGACACAAAAAATCAAATTATCATATACACGGATAGTAAACAAGAAGAAACAAAGGAAAGTTCCAAATCTCTGAACAGACCAACTTACGCTCTGATCATCGATTCGAAGGGAAGAGACTATAAGGACACCCTAGGCTCTATTAAAGCAATGGTTTCAAACATGAAAGCTAGCTTGGCGATAAAATCTGTCAAGGAGTCTAGAGACGGTAAAATTGTAATCATTACAGATAAAGATGCGGAAGCGATTAAAGAATTGAATGCCGCGATTAAAACAGTGTCAACAGAATATAGAACAAGAATTAATGGACTT
>JAEQML010082441.1:0-10817 GCA_016904865.1 Pissodes strobi
TCGTAAGCCGCAGTATTCAAGACTACTGCATCAAATATATGTATAGTTCGATCCCAAAAACGCAACATAGGCCTGTCGGTATTCAGGTGTACTCGGCAGTTAAAACCGCGGGAATACCTTTCCGAAGAAGATATAAATTCAAAAAGGCCTATTTGGTAAAGACCCATTTAGCGAAGAAACTATAACCTGCGGGACTGCACTGATGAAGCATTGAGCGAAGCCCGGCAAGAAATGGATAGAAACCCTGGAGCGAATGGACACAGCAGCAAAATGGCATGGAATCTGATAAAGAAACTGGATGGCGACCCAAAACAAAGCAAAGCTCCTGCAAACATAACACCCAATCAAATAGCCCACCAGCTTCTCCTAAATGGTAAACCAGATAATGAATGCGAAAAGGTACGACTCAGCACAACACCGACAAATGAGACAAATCACTTTAATTCACCTTTTACCATTAAAGAAGAATTAACAAGGGAGTGAACGCATTAAAAAATGGAGAAGCCGCAGGAGTGGACGCTATATGTGTGGAGAAAATAAAACACTTCGTGCCATAAGTCATACAATGGATCCTCGACCTATTTAACTGCTGTCGAGAAACTTTTCAGATTCCAAAACTATGGAGAAAGGCCAAAGTCGTAGCTCTGCTGAAACTCGGGAAAGACCCAGAATCCCCAAAAAGCTATCGCCCGATATCACTTCTCTGCCATCTATACAAGCTGTATGAGAGACTTATTCTTCATAGGATAGAGAAGGTCGTGGACTCAACTATCATCCCACAACAGGCAGGCTTTAGACCTGGGAAATCCTGCACTAGTCAAATCCTGGCTCTGACGGAACACATCGAGGACGAATTTGAAACAAAGCAAGTAACAGGCCTAGCCCTGCTTGATCTTAGCTCCGCTTACGACACCGTCAACCACAAAAAGCTGCTGCCAAAAGCCTATGACACACTCAAAGACTACCAACTTGTCCAAATATTAGAATCGTTACTACAAAACAGACAGTTCTACGTGACCCTTGAAGGAAAAAAGAGTCGATGGAGAACCCAAAAAAATGGTCTAGCTCAGGGCAGCGTACTAGCACCAATACTGTTCAACCTCTACACTAACGACCAACTAACCCCACCTTTTACCAGAAACTTTGTTTATGCTGACGACCTTGAAGTAACGGCGCAGGGAGCAACATTTGAAGAGTTGGAATCTGCCCTAGACCTTATGTCCACATACTAGCAACACAACTCTCTGAAGCCAAACCCTTCGAAGACTCAGATCAGCGCCTTTCACCTTCACTCTAAACAAGCAAACAGGAAGCTGCATGTCACCTGGAATAACGCCGTTCTAGAACATACCGAAAAGCCCACCTATCTTGGAGTCATATTGGACCGCTCCCTAACATATAGGTTTCAATGTGAAAAAACTCGAAAGAAGGTGGCGGCGCGGAACAGCCTTTTAAAGAAGCTCAGAAGCAGTATATGGGGGTGCAAAACCAACAGTACTAAGAACTAATGCGCAAGCACTGTGCTGAGTATGCCTGCCCAGTCTGGTCTAGATCCGTCCATGCGAAGAAGGTGAAGGTAAGTCTGAACGAAACATGCCGGTTAATAACAGGATGCATGAAACCGACACCACTGCAGAAAGTATACAAGGCTTCCTGGACCCCGACTCACGTAGTTTAGTGAAAGAGTCAAGCAGACCTTCGACGATCGCCACTCCTTATTCGGACGCGAAGGACACATAGGAAGATTAAAATCAAGAAACCGCTTCCTGAGCACCCCACTGGATGAACCACCCGAATTCCACCCAATAGCAGAGGTCCCTCCATGGGGGTCACTAACCGACTGGAAAACCTGGAGAACGCTTAACTGCGTAAGAACTGGTGTAGCTCCTGTAAATACCAACCTCATCAAGTGGGGCCTGTTGGAAAGAAATGACGATAAGTGCGACTGCGGGGCTGTACAAGATATGGACCACCTACTAACATGCCCAAACTGCCCTTGCCAGTGCACCCTCGACGAACTATGGACTAACAAGCCAGAACCACTGAACGTTGTCCAATACTGGGCAGAGAGACTGTTTCCGAACACGAAAAAATAAAGTTGGTGTATGTAACCTAAGTCTAAGCAAACATGTTTAGAGGTATTTTCATCTAGTTACTGTAGTCGGTGTTGGGGAAACACCCCAACAAGTGTGTTAACTTGTCGTTTTACCCTATAGTTTGGTGATAACACCCTGTATGTCCGTAGTATCAATGAGTCATAATTAAAACACCAATATCTTTATTTCACCCCAGCTAAACAGCAAATTGTGCATTTATAGCATCGTAGTCATCGTACTTCAGTTAATCCTTAGTCCGAACCTGGATTGTCGGTATGATAGATTCCATTATATGAAACAATCGCTGGAAAGCAAGTTGTCACTATTTTTCAAGGAAAACGTTTTTAAACATTTAAATTTAATATATCCTTGCCTCTGTCAATGTTGTGTAAACAACAATATGTCAAATAAAGGAAGAACATTTTTCTACCCTCTCAAATGCATCCCGCGCAATTTCCACTCTATTTCAGTGTGCCGCCTGCCTGTAGGAGAAATTCAGTTTAGTGCAGTATAATCGTTCACTCGTAAAGCAGCTAAAACGTCGTAGCTCTGTTGGCGCCAAGATATTGAGCCATTTTCTCATTTTGTTTGCACAGATATTTAGAAAATGTCTGCTGTACTCTGTTCTCCTTGTCCAAGCTTGGATAAGGAACTCTTTTGGGCGTTTTTACACATTTTCTTGAAGATAGAAATGCCATAGCTTCTCGTCTCTCCTGTTGCTGTTATGAAGATCGAAGAAGGCTAAATGGCGGTTGGAAATTTGTAGTAGACGAATCTTCAAATATATTCATGTATGTTCGAAGCCTTACATCCCTGGTAAAGTTAAGTTGAGAGAATTGAAGAAGACTTAAAGTAACAAGGTATTTTGTGTGTACGAAAAGCAATTAGCTGAAATAAAGTTGATTACATTCAGTAAAGAAAGAAGTTCTTGTTAGATTCAAATAATCAAGAAGTTTTGTTAGACATTTAGTAATAGTTAACCTCATGTACAGTATTTAGTTTTATGTATGAAAGGATGAATGATTGAAAGTAGTTAGAAATCATTGTATACATTGATCATATTTAATGCAAATTAAATTTTGCATTATTAAAGTACATAATTCGTAAAATACATGTTTCAATTCACACCCTATGAATAAAACCCCCACCAACCTATTTTGATATAGTCCACTAATTAAAGTGGTTTATTATAAAGGTAATTACCACCTTTATGGTGATAAAAGATTTAAGAATAATTGTTTATACCGACCAGTCGGGATAGACTTCGGTTTGGTGGTTAAGACATATCGTCTGGTAAATTAGTAAAACTGCTAAGTCCATTTTTACAGATTTTTTGACTTTGTCACAAAACGGTTGCTTGCCATTTATTACACGTCCTCACAGGCTTTCTAAGTCCAATATTATGCCAAAACGTCGATATCTCAACGCAAGAATATCTGCGAAATATGTAATACACAAAACTAAAACGAATTTGTGTTAAGTCCTAACTTGTTCGTTAGTTTCCCATTAATGTCCTGTTTCTGAAGTACCAGATAGATATCTTATAAATAAAGTTATGAAGCCTATAAACTGTACATAATCCCAAAATTGGGTTTTTAAACCATTCAACAAAGCTTATCTTTTCCATAAGTTATTTAAAGGATATCTTAAGCAGACTGAGCAGATATCTGTCCGATAATATCAGCGCAAGCGTATTATAGTATCGTTTATTAGTTTCTGTTGGATTAACTAACCAAATTTTGTGCTGATACTGTCACGATTTGTATTTTTTCTCTGTGACGCCACGCCTTACTTAGCGTGTAGGAGAGTAGCTTAGATTTAGGAACGCACTACGTCAAGTTGAGAAGAGATAATAAAGCAGACACATCTATAAAAACAGTAACAAGTTTATTTACAAGCAAACTTAACAACGGTTAGACTGTATACTAATAAAGGCGTGTTTAAGATTATAGATGAAATAAGAGTTTACAATATACCCAATTAATATGAAATGCATGTCTTCTCGAGGGAGGCTTAGTTTAAAGTTTGTCTAGCAAGCGACGTCACTTTTATTAATAAAGTTTATGGGAGCGGGGTTGCCTTATTTATATATATTCGTTCTGATATTTATAATGTAAGTCTTTTAAGTTTATCATAGATTATTAAGGCACTTTCACTACTTTTTAACAATCCCCAAAAACTATCCCTTTACTGGAAGTTCTGATACTTCATAAATTCGACTCTCTCTATACTTTTAGTAGCCCCCGAATGCCGTATACCTGTGCATACGTTCATCCAGGTTAGGTAAGGACCTGACAACCTTATAGCTGTGCATAAGTGTTCTCAGTTATGGGGGCTATGGGATAGAACAGCTAGAAGTGGACGTACCTGTGTACTGCCCCGCAACTAGACTGAGCGGTTTGAGAGACCCGAAAGCCTGATGAACTTGGCGTTTGCCTGCGTATTTATATGTTACAAAATGCTGATGGCTGCATCATTAAGGATTAAAGTCACTCCCGTCGATCGCTCAAGTTGTTTATAATTAACAGTGAATGTTTATATAACATTTTTCAGGTTCAAGTTCAAACTTACGATAGGGTGATATTTAATTAATGATTTTAATTAGTTAGTTAATTAAAATATTAATTCTTTTTATTCTAAAAACAACACCGATAGTACTAGTAAAATGGAATATTCTAGTTCGTCCACATTTTCTGATGAAGAATATATCATCGATATAGTTAGGTATATAGAACGCCCAAGACTTTATCGTGAATGAGAAGATCAATATGCAAAATATAATGATGAACTTAAACAATACATCAATAAACACAAACACCTGGGAAGTTCAGTTGTTACCACCCATATCAAAATGTAAATAATAATACTTCAGTCCTGACTACCTCTTCATCTAATCAATGTACCGAAAGAAATCCATTTTTAAATAATTGTTATAAATATTATATTATTATTATTGAGATTATTCTAGGTGGCCGATAATAAATATAAACTCACAAAACGGAAAATTTGTCAAATTGCTATTAAAAGTATATAATTTAAACATTACCTCAACCGAGAAAAAAATACAAAGGAAACGACAGTGATTCGGTGAACGGATAGCCGGTTTCAAGATCTGCTTACGATGCTGTCTTCACTAGTCCTCCATCTATACATCATTTCCTGAATTAACACTTCTTCCATCTTTAAATATGTTTGTTGCTGCTATTTCCACCTACAGTTAGAGTTAATACTAATATATCCATTTGATTGTTACTTGGAGTTATTTTTACATTTGGCTTACGTTCGGAAACCCGTATAAATTTGTTGGTTCGACATCTTTATCTATCTAATAGCTATCAATTGAATAACTCAAAATGTTGAGAAACCAGGCATTAGTGACGCCAAGGTAGTCACGTTATTGGATTTGCTGCTCAATTTTAAAGTGAATGTATGTGTTATAATTAATTAATTGAGTGAAGGAATAAATATAAATATATTTTATATTTACACATTTTATTTACATATTTATCTTGAAAGTAGACAGCAGTTTGTTAGAGCGAACGGTTCTAAGCCTGATTGCAGACTAATTACCAGTGGAGTTCCACAGGGCTCTGTTCTTGGGCCTATACTTTTTCTAATATACATTAATGATATAACATACCTAAAAATCAATGGTAAAGCTTCCCTCTTTGCTGACGACACAAGCATAACTTGGAGTGATTCTAATACTTTCTCCCTACACTCTAATATCTCCAGCGATTTCGTCACAAACAAAACTTGGTCTGACTCAAATTGGCTGTGTTTCAACATTGATAAAACGGTAGCCTTATCTTATAAAACAACCTTACAACAACCTTTGCTACTTCACAACAGCAATATTAAATACGTTGAATCGGCTAAATTCCAAGGTTTGAATATTAGTGCCAACCTTAAGTGGTTCGCACATATTGATTCTTCGCAATTCGATAAGTTTCGAAGGAAATAAATTTGTCTACTGCCAGGCTCACTTACTTCTCCTTTAATCTCATCTCCGCTACTGCCTTCTGTTTTGGGGCTGCTGTAACACCAAGCAATTTCGTACCACTTTCAAACTTCAAAAGAGAGCAATTTTTTATTTATAAGCAGAGCTCATTGTGAATACTACTTTAAAAAATATAAAATTCTTACGCTTCCTGCTTTGTTTATTTTAGAAACAACTTGTTTAATACGCAAATATCGAACCATATTTCTCGAAAGGCCACAACAAGAAATTCGAGTCAGGACATCTACCTTCCTTTTCCCTCCTCTGAATTATCAAAAAATTATATTCTTTATAACTCCAAGAAGTTATACAATACACTCACATCTTAAATCCATCCCTACATTTGCTAAATTTCGTGAAAAAACGAAAGCTTACCTACTAGATAGAAAGACCTTAATATTCTATAAATGAGTTTTACGTGGATTAAATTTTTTTCTCCATTAATTTCAATTAATCGTTAATCGTTATTAAATTTTTCTATTTGGGCATCATGTGCGGCGGTGAAGAGAATTTTATAGTAGGTATAGGTTTATCTTTTTGACGAATGAGTGGTTTCGCCGTTATACAGGAATTACACAAAATTAAGTTTTCCATGCTATCAATTTTTGTCATGTTTTGTTTACTTTCAGTAGATATTTCAACTTTGCAACCTATGCACATTTTTCAAGTCAAGTTCACCGACATGACCTTCCTTATTTTTTCCAACAGCACGCTTCGCTTTAATTTCTGTTTCATATTGTCAAATATAATAATTCATAAAGCTACTAACTAATTATCACCCTGTCCCAAGTTTGAACTTGAAATTATTTAATAATCATTAAAAGCAAACTATAAACAACGCGAGCAGTCAACGGGAGCGATTATGAACCTTAAGCATGCAATGATCAGCAATTTCTTTACTATAAATACACTGGCAAACCTTCAGTTCGTCAGACTTAGTCTCACCGCCAGCTCCAGAGTTAGTCACATGACTGCTTTTGGTTCAATCCGCTCTTTGGTTAGTCACATGATTGCTAAAGTTCTAATCCTTTTCCTACCACAAACTTAGTTCTTGGTTAGCCACATCGACTGCTAAGACTAGGGGTTTCATTAACCACAGTAGAAAAGTCGAGTCTGTCAAAGTTCTTCGAGTGAAGTTTCTAAGTAATCTGTCAAGTAGTTCAAAGTGTAGTGTCCAAGTGCTCTTAAATACCTTAACATTAAATAAAACGCAACGCAACATAAGATAAACTATATTTACAAAGCAGTGACCAAAAAGACCTATAAACAATTCATCAAACATACCTCAAGTCGAGAAAGCATGCGCACTTTAATAATTGGATATAAGCTAGTCTCATTAAGTTTCTGACCAGTAAACGCTGTTAAAAACTCTATCGTTGGGTCTTTGACCAATATACATTGTTAATCTTTTCTCATTAAGTTTACCTAATATACTTTATTGTTTTTAAGTGCTTTCTTTATCTTCGCTTCTCACCTTACGTAAAGAACCCAGTATTACCGTCAGAGTTACACCCCTGCACGCTGGATAGGGCGTGGCATCGCGATTCAAACGTATGATGACAGACCGGTGGAGGCATTAAGAAAAAGATAAAAGAACTGTCATCACGACTGCTCGCGACACGTGGTGGAGCAAGCCGGTTTACGTCAAACACGGTGTTTTTATTGAATTGAATTTATTATTTTCCTGACAAATTGGCGGAGATATTTTTTTTATATTTAAAGCACTTAAATAATGAGATAAGTCAAAAACAAGTAAAATTATAATTTAAAATTTAAATCACGCGCCTATAAGCATCGCGCAGGGCTAGTTTAAAATAAGATTTGGTCAAAGAGTCTATTACATATACCCAATAAAACAAACAAGAAAGCAACATTTTTATTAACATAATACAAATTTAAATAACGCGGGCGTCACGCCATTGAAGACTGCTAGTCAGCACCTGGTTGCAGAGTGGCTCTAAGGCGTCGACGATACCTCAAGAATAGAGTTGGGACCTTGAACTCAGCGGGTCCACAGGTAAACTGCTGTTCAAAAAACCTGCTAGTTTGGCGAAGGTACTAAACTACATACCTGAAAAAGACAAAGATATATAAGTATATGGTATACAGTTGGATAAGTAAATAACATGGGTCAGTAAGACAATACAATAAATGGATAAAAAAACATACCCACTGCGAAACAGGCTACCCAGTGATACACCAATAGGAGAAAAATCAATATTTCAGCCTACAAGAAGAAGTTTGCAAAGATCCCCAACAGCGTCGTTCAACCTAGAAGAACTAGGAGAAATCCAGGTAGATAACACCCTGATTAACTTCCTACCATTTGCTGCAGGAGCAACAAACAGTACAAAGATTAACCACACAGAAGAAGACACACCCAGCCAGGAGGAAGTGGAGGACAGTGAGGAAACATTTGAAGACGAAAACCCACCAGAACCAACAGTGAGACAAATTAGTGCCAAAATGGCGAATACAACAATCTTTGACGCAATGGCAAACGCAAAGAAAGCGGCAATTCCGCAGTTCATTAATCCCCCAACATTTAATCCGTGCCAAAATAAAGCTAGCGAGTTTCTAAGAGGCTACGAGAGAACCGCGATAGCAAACGGTTGGGACGAAGCATTAAAAATAGCATATTTTGGGACATTCCTCGATGGCGCGGCAAACTTATGGTTCTACGAGTATACAACAAACAATCCCAATAAGGATTGGAGCGGGTTATGCAACGATTTTAAAAAAGAATTCGAGGACAAAAGCTATGAAATAACATTGAAGAAACGAGTAGAGCAGAGAAAACAAAAAGAAAATGAGACGGTAGTAAACTACATGTACGAGCTACGGGTGCTATACCACGACTACAAGATAAACATGGATTTGGAGGAATTTACAAACATATTTAATGAAGGCCTAACAGAAGAAAATAAATACCACTATTACTGGCTAACAAGTATTCCAAACCACCCTCCGGGAACATTAGAAGAACTGAAAGAAATTGCCAGGACAATAGACAAAGCTCCCAGAAAAACCCAGTATAATGAGATACGGTCCAAAACATATGCACCGCCATTTGTGCAGCAACAAAATACATATAGACCAACATTTTTCCAGCGGCGAACTACACCAAGGCCGCCATTTGTACAAAACACATACAGACAACCGTCTTATCAACAGCAAAACACATTTAGACCATCATTCAATCGCTATCAAACTAATATAAGACCACAAGAACAATATCAAGGAAATCAGCACAACCAACGTAAACTAACACAACAAACATACCATCAAAATGGGAACAGAAATGCAAACAACAACCCGGTTTGCTACGCTTGCGGAAAAGCGGGACATTTTGCGGCAACATGTAAAACCCAGCAAAGATACCCAAACGGGTCCAGGTGGCAAAAGTAGGAGAAACCCCGGCCACCTTGACAAGGGGAGACATGCCTGCTGGCATATTGAGCATAACGATCTGCATAAATAATAGATCATTACAAGCAATCGTGGACACAGGTTCACAACATAACATAATCCAGAAAAAATGGGCACCAAATATGCCTCATAAACATAGCAATACTATGTTAATAACAGCAGGAGGGCATAAAATCCCAGTACTAGGGGAAATAAACACACCAATACGAATAAAAGGTAGCCAGATATTTAGAGATAATATAAAGGCAAAAATAATATCAATAGCTCCATATCCGGTCATATTAGGAATGGATTTCTTAATAAAACACCGAGCAGTAATAGATATACACAAAAAAGTCCTAATTTTAAATAAACAAATCCAAATTCCCCTCAATCAAGAAACAAAGAGAAACTACCCAATATCTGGCATAGTGGCACAAACAAACAGGGTTAAAAAAGCACAACAACAATATAAACATGCAAATAATATTACAGACAGATATAATAAGGACAAAAAGAAATTCCAAGCATTCATGATTGCAAATGAATTGATAACACACAAGAAAATAGAACAAATAATAAGAGAAAAGGAACAGGATATATATAATCTGCCTAAAAATATAGCCCTAGCATTTGGCGTAACAGCAACCTTTACAACACACAGAAAAGTACGCAAACAAATTAATAAAATATTCCCAAGGATAAAAAATAGGCCGAAAGCCAAAGTAGGCAGAACAACAATGATAAAAAATGAGGATAAAACGGCATTCTTTCTACACATAAAAAATGTATATAAAGAAAAACCAGAACTTGAGAAAGTATATGACAGTATTTGCTCACTATATAACCAACTAAATCAGAAACGTATAAATACTCTAGCAATCACACGGAGGGGATGGAGAATGAACTCCATAGAGTGGGAGATGTTAAAGAAAATGATCTATGATATTTTTAAAAAAGGCCAGATAAAAGTTATAATATGCAATCCAGGATTGAAAAACGAGTATGTCGCAGAGGACCCTAAGCCCATTTTAAATATAGATATAGAAAAGGAAGCCAGAAGTTACAAATTAGGGTTAGCAAGAGATTACGTTATAGAGAAAGATACGGAAAAAACTTTAGAAATAAAATTAATGGGGAAAATAGAAGAAGAAGATGTAACAGTCTGGAGTTGCAGATACAACTCAGACTGGCTAGCCTCTAAAAAACTGACAATACAATCACAAATATACACTAATTTTGAAAAACTATTTCTAAAGGTACGTGGAAGCGCAAGAGAACCAATCAAACTTTATAGAGAATCAACAATCGCC
>JAEQML010082442.1:0-10817 GCA_016904865.1 Pissodes strobi
AGTGAATGATGGTCAGTTATTATACGAAATTTAACACCCTCTATATACGATCTGAACTTTAAAACAGCGTGAACAATAGCCAAACATTCTTTTTCAGTACAAGTATAATTTATTTCAGATTTAGTTAAGGTGCGTGAAGAATAAAATATAACATGCTCATCATCTCCCTCCCCTTGAGTCAAGACAGCTCCTACGGCATAATTAGAAGCATCTGTTTGCACTGTAAACATTTTAGAAAAATCCGGATTTCTCAGCACAGGAGTAGAAATTAAACGTTTTTTAATGTTTTCGAAAGCATCCTCAGCTTCACTAGACCAAATTATTGTTTGTCTCTTTTTACGACCTTTAATCAAGTTATTTAACGGAACGATTAAATCAGAGAAATTCTTTATAAATCTTCTATACCATGATGCCATTCCTACAAATCTTTTTACTTGTGTGAAAGTTTGAGGTCTTTTATATTGAACTATTGCTTCAACCTTTTCGGGATTTGCATGAAGTCCGTTCCTATCTACTATATAGCCAAGAAAAGATAGGCTTGGTTTACAAAACTTACACTTTTTTGCATTAATCGTTAAACCAGCAGATTTGAGGGTTTCATATACTTTAACCAAAGTCTTAATGTGATCAGGAAATGAGCTATTAATTACAATCAGATCATCCAAATAAACAAAGATATTATTTTCAATAGATGGAGGAAAAAGTCTATCCATTAATTTTTGCATTGTTTGCCCAGCATTACATAACCCAAAAGGCATTCGAACGAATTCAAAATGACCCCGACCGATTACAGAAAAAGCAGTTTTACTACAAGAATCTTTACTGAGTTTAATTTGCCAAAATGCATGCTTGAGATCTATTGAAGTTAAAAATTGGGCATCACGAACCTTGTCTAAAATTCTAGTTAGATAGGGCAATGGATATGGTTTCTTAACCGAGATAGAATTTAAAGGACGTCCATCATAACAAAGTCTGTACTCGCCACTATCTTTTTTAACTAATAACACATTAGCACAGTAAGGACTATCAGATGGTCTGACTACCCCCAACTGTAACATTCGATCTAATTCAGAATTTAAATGTTGTTGCATATATGGAGATAACAAGAAAGGTTTTTTTCTAAAAGGTTCTGTAGTGGTGACTTCTATATCATGTTCCAAAAGATCTGTTACACCGAGCTTATCTGAAACCAACTCATTAAATTTTGAAACTATTCCGTTTAATTCGATTGTTTGCTCAGCAGTCAAATCGCATTCTGACTGAATACAAACTTTTCAAAGTTTTCCTTAACCAATATTTCATCAAGAGACAAAGATTCGGTAACTTTATATGAATTTGATTGAAAATCTAGACTTAAATTAAAGTTTTTACAAAAGCCAATGCCCAAAATCAATGTTTGATATATACTTGGAACGATCAGAACTTCCATATCAATGATCTTGCTATCCAAACTTATAGGTAAGATAACAGATCCAAAAATTGACTGAGATTTGCCATCAGCTGTAGTGACTACTTTTGTTATTATATTTTTAGATATTTTTAAATCCATATTCAAAACTAACTCATAACCCTGTTTGCCCAAAACACTCTGCATGGCACCTGTGTCCAATAAACCAGAAAAAACTATATTATTTATTTTAACGTCTAAATAAGGCCTTGAATCACTTAATGATTTACTTATGAACAATGGAGAAATTTCATTATATTTATAAAAATGTTTTACTTTGTTTAGCCATTGAGACCAGTTATTTTCAGATTGAAACCTGTCGGACTCTAACTTTGATTGGCAACTTCCGCCGACTGTGAATTTGCCGCTGCATCGTTTTTTGACTTATCCGATTGACATGCTCTACAATTAGGCTTTGTTATATTTCTCCTGCCACATCCATAACAAAATACTGTTCTTTTAACCTTACATGTTTGATAAGCATGACCTATTTCATGACAATTCCAGCACTTAATTATAGATAAATTCAAAGCATTAACATCAGAAGAATTACTGTGATCCGTTTGTGTAGAAGTTAAATTATTAGATGCAGACTGTGTTTCTAAAATAAGGTTTCTATTTGAAGGTATTGACAATCTTGATATTCGACATTAAGTTCATTAGTATTTGATTTATTAAGATGACCTGGATTTCTATGAGAAAACGGCTTCTTATAGGCAAGTTCCGGCTCTAAAGTCAATGAGTTGTATACTGGAGGACCTTAAAACTTTTCTGAACGAATTTTAGTATCTTCCAATACTCGACAAAGATTTTTAAGTTCAAAGATAGAAAAAGGTTGCCGCAAAACAAGTTGCTGTTGATAATATGGTTGTAAATTTCTCATTATGAGTCTAAGTTGGGTAATTTCGTCAACAGGATTTATGAATCTTTTGAACAAATTTTCCATTATGGCAATATATATTAAAGGCCTCTCATTATTTCCCTGTGTACGTGCCCTTACTTCATCCCAAAGTGCAACTTCAAAATCAACTGGCAAAAAATCTAAGCGTAAATGATGTATTAATTCTTCCCAAGTATTAATATAATTTCTAACTGAGCGATACCAAATCAAGGTTTCCCCTTCAAAAAATTCATGAGCAAAATTCAATAAAGTATACTTAGGTATTCGGTGTGACATACAAAACTCTTCAACCCTTTCCAAGAAACTATGCAAGCTCTGGCCTTTTCCATTAAATTTTAAATTGATTCTGTTAAAAGGTGGCATTCTATAATTATTATTATCAACATATTGTGAAATTGGTTGACCATTTCTAGATGCTTGATTATTATATGAATTCGAAAACATTGGAACATTAGGAAATTGAGTATTTTGATAATTATGGAAGGGATGAGCCCCTTGCTGAAAAAATGAATTCCTATTGTCTGCAAGATAATTAGATGAGTCTCGTGGTTGACTATTCGGATTGGTATAAGGCATGTGATTATAAAATTTGTTTTCACTGCAAAATTGAGAACTTGGCAAATTTAAATTTACATTATTTGGTTCCTTTTGAGCATAATATTCATTGTTCAGATTTGAAGTAAAAGGATTAAACCCAGGTTGGTAGCTATTAAATCTTAAATCATTACCACGAGCATTATTAATATTGAAAGTGTTAGGTATCTCAGCTTTAGAATAGCATGTTTGACAATCATTAAATTTTAGGTTTCGATTATGATCATTCCCAATATGGGCTGAACCAGCAAGATCAGACATGACTTGAGGAGTCTTATTATTGTCTTCACCCTTATCAAAGTCATAATCCTTCAAGGAAGGATATATAAAATTAGGATTATTTAAATTTGTTTCACTTGGAA
Source organism: Pissodes strobi (assembly GCA_016904865.1). Taxonomy (NCBI): domain Eukaryota; kingdom Metazoa; phylum Arthropoda; class Insecta; order Coleoptera; family Curculionidae; genus Pissodes; species Pissodes strobi. The sequence continues at coordinate 3,305 of JAEQML010082442.1, forward strand.
TTCGCTCATTATTTGTTATGGTAGTGGTCGGATTTAATTGTTGATCATTAGGCCTAAATAAACTGCTACTAATATTTAAAATTTCACTCTCAAAGTTATCAGTATTATGATTTGTTTGCGCATCATGTGACGTACCTATCGGATTCCTATTAAGCAAAATATTTGAAATAATTTTAACATTTCTCTGGTCAGACTGAGATGGTGTGCCCTCTCCAGAAATCTGTTGATCAGCAAATGAAATTCTACGAGAAGCTTTAGAGCTACTTTGATTAGGAGAGCTCACAAAATCAGCTTGATTCGAAAAATTTTCTAAGTTAAGATCTTGAACTTGATCACTGTTAACAGAGTCTTCTGCGTCACTCTCTTCTAACTCAATCAGATCCGCTGCTTCGCGAACTACTGGCTTAAAATTTGTTTTTTCTTCTAATTTATCAATAAGTAACATGGTTTGTGACAATAATTGAGCTTTGACATTAGCGGTTAGTGACTCAGAAAATTTAAGATAATTTACTCGATTAGACAAATGTAATAATCTCGTTTTGATTTTTTTATAGTCAGGATGTCTTTTATCAGATTGAAAGGCATTTACCAATCCCGAAAATAAAGTTAACTTTCTCTTACATATCTCCACCTCGTCTGCAAAATTCATCTGAACATCCGGATGATTAATTTTAGTTTCCGCTTCACAAGTCAAGTGACCTCTGAGAATGGAACGCTTCATATCTCTATTCTGAATTTCCGAAGTACAGATTCCTCTAACAGTGAGTTCCCAGTCCACTTCATCCATAAAAAGGTATCTTGGATTCATGATTATAAAGCTAAAAGATCCAGAAAAAATTAGATAAAGGCAACAAAGAGATTAAAGATAGAAGAAAATTGTTTTTGATGTTAATGTGCCCCGTACTGCCACCATCTATTTAAAATAATTAAAGGTTGAAAAGAACTACCCAAGAAACATTGACTCTATTCTTGAGGCATTTCTGAAGTTAATCAAATAACAAAAATCGGGTCACACACATGAATGTTATTATAACCAAAATCGAATTCACAGGTTCTGCACCATTATAACAAAAATCAGGCCTCACGTATTGGGCGCCAATTATAACTTAAATTAAGCCCCACACGTTGGTCGCCAATTATAACATTTACCCTTTTCACCTTTTATTTCTCAAATTTTATTTCGATTTTAATTGAAATTATTTGTATAAGTGAAAGTAAGAGTTAAACGTTCCTTGAGTTACCCTGTCGCTGCTCAGATGTCTTATTGCGGTGGCACTAGGGGTGTGAGTTCGAATTATGAAAATTCAATTAAATGTGGGCGCCAGATCTAGAGTAGACCGAAAGATAAGAAAAGATAAGATAAATTGTCAGATTACATTAGCCATATTAAGACACCAATGTAAGGAAAGTAAACGCAAGAAATAAAAGATATGCTTTCCCTCAAAAATTTTAATAATAATCCTTGACTCTACTGAGTATCTTTTCAAAATATCTTAATTCCAACCACCAATTACGCTTGGCATAGGTAAGATAGAATAAGCAATACTTAACAATACTGATCCTAGATTACAATATAATGAGATCGTAGTATATGAAATTTTCTTTACGACCCTAATTAAAATTAATGATTCTGATAAGCGAATAGCCCATAAGTTACGATCAGCTCATTAATAAGTCAAAATATTTCAATACATAATCCCATAGTAATCTCGAGTAATTATAATCAAAATGGTTTACCAATTAACAATCTGTATACCTAGGTAAGATAAACTAAGCAGTACTTAAGAAGAACTTCAATCACATATTTTATTTAGAAAATATGTCTAATTAGGAGATAATTTAAGAGAAATTTAATTTATATTAAATTTAGGGCTTACCCTTGAAAATTTAAATGTAGCCAAATAATATCACTAGTTCTGTAGTAACTAGAGTAAAGATAAGTAAGAAACAGTAGTTTACAAAAATTTACAAATTGGAAATTTCCGAGATTAATATTGAGTATGTACATGAGTATTCAATCTCTATAATACATAGTAGGTACTCACTAAAGATAATTATTTTGATTGATCAGATCAAAATCCAAGTAAGAGGCTTAAGGTTAAAAATAGATAATCTCGTTTTGAGATACAGTAGATTAATTTACAATGAGATACATGTACAAAATTTGATTGATAAGATCAAAATCCAAGTTACAAGGCTTAAAGTTAAAGATATATAATCTCGTGTTGAGATTACGGTAATATAACTGTACAATAAGGTAAATATACAAGATAAAGCAAAGGTAAAATAAAGGTAAGATATAGATACGGTAAAGGTACTTAAAATTAAATTTTGAAATGTTGGTTTTTCAGTTTTAAAAAGATGAAATGATGAGGAATTGTGCAAACATTTCTAAAAGGTAAAAAGGATCACTTATCTTATCCCAGACGAGAATGCTCAGGGCTCCAAAACGCTTCTTCAGCAAAGTGGTTTCATAACCACGGAGTCATCCCGACCATGTAATTTCCACTTTCCAACCAACAATTACATTGCTACCCACCAGGCTACGGTTGGAATGGAACGCGTCCGTGAATCTCCTGATCCTCTCCTATAGTCTCCTCATTTGCCCATATGAATTGAAATTTAGTACTATCACTCGAACCAGTTCAAATTCAGGATCCCATCAGAGTTGAAATTACAATTAGAGTAAAGTTACGTAGGTAGAGTTAAGATTAAATTTCAAGGTAGAATTAAGATTAAACTTCAAGGTAGAATTAAGATTAAACTTCAAGGTAGAATTAAGAGCCTGAAATACAAAACGAACATAAGACGTCTCAAAATGGCGTCCTCGTGCTGCTAAAAAAAACTCGCCATCACTCAATTAATTACCTGATGTTCGGCTCTCCCTCAGTGTCGGCTAATCCATACTAAAATGCCATTGGAGTCTAAAATTATTATATCCAGCCTAGCTGCTATCAATTTCCAGGGAAATTAACACATTCTTGACGCCGTTGTCACCGCCTTTACACCCTTAAGGCCTGAAGGTCTATACGAAAAGGGACTTCTGCTTCAGCAGCAATCGGTTTTATTCACCAAAACTCATAAAAACTAACTTCCGCAGGATGACACGAGACCAACCTACAAAACCCGAGTCGATACGAGGTCAATTCAAATACCACCAACTAAGTAATCACGAATTCACTTCCTAATTAGAAAACTCCGCGAAAAACTCAATCAAACCTCATTCACAAAACATTCTGAATTATGTAACTGTCAAAATAAAGCACGTAGTCATGTCACAAACTAAAGAAAGGCTGTAAAATTAATAGATGCATTGTTAGTTGCCTATCTACATCGCAAACTTTTCATATTAAATTGAAGATTCCGGCAATCATATTTGGGATTACAAAAACTCTATGCCTGCAGTCCAGTGGCATAGACAAATCAATTACATTAAAATAATTCCAATGGTGTGCTAGATTATATCGAAGTTTGTGAATGTAAGAAAATAAATGAATTGTTTTTGGATATTTAACCGCGAATTGCTACAGAAAATTCATAATTACTGACATTGGAACGAGCATATCCAAATGATTGTTACAATACATAAATCGTAATATAACTATAACAATATAATATGTACTATTAATTATTAGTATTACTATAGTACTATAAATACATCGCCAGAGAGAAATACTTTTTGCAAAGTAGATTTTTAATAATTATGTTCATTACATGTAATCAACACATCATCAAGAATCATATTTTGGAGTTTAAGTATTTTTGATTGAAAAACGTAAAATGCTGTTTATTATTTTGTTCAATAATATTGTGTAATCAAATTTTTACTCGTATTCTATTGTTATTTACTTATTTATCAAGCCATGCTTAATAAGACAATAAAGCTATTGCAAGTTACGGATAAGATGCCGATGACGCTGACCCACCGAATATTAACATCGTTAGTTAATATTCGGTGGCTGAACCTCCTTCCTAACCGGCTGCGATCGCTCACCTGAATTTATTCGAATGATTATTCAAATAATCATTCGGTTATTAATATTATTTGAATACAAATAATTCGGTTATCAAAATAATTCGGTTATGCCCATCACTACTTTTGTTGACTGGTAGCAATGATATTAATAAAATGGTTCAATATCAAGGCTCACTAGCAAAAATTTCGACACCGTTTTGAATAGGATTCCTAATAATACAGACGTCAAAAGTGACAAGATAGCCGTCCAACTTTTGATCGCGACTTGAATAAATTAATGTTTTTCATTAAAAAACGTACAAAATAGAAAAAAATAGTATAAAACACAAGTTTTAAAAGAGATTTAGCGCACTTGCACGTTAGGAAACTCCTCGCAAGCGGGTCGTTTCCTAATTTCGTGCTCGTGCGATAAAATATAGGCTTTTAAAACTAGTATCTTAATATACTAATATTAGATATTTTACTATTATATATTCGAACTTAAAATTTTTAATTCGATTGTTTCCTCCGGTGGCTGCAATTCCCCTCGGCTCCCCCACATTATTCGTGTTGAAACAAATTTTCTCAGCTAGCGCCTCGTGCTAAAAACGTCCTTGTTTGAAATCCAGTGTAAGCTAAAGTTCTTGAGTTTAGAAAAGCAACTTTTCGTAAGCCTTTCAATTTTTTCATTGTTAGTGGCTAAGGAAATTGTCAATAATATTGAAACATAGCTTGCGGTTTGTTTTGACGCAAGCAACCTTTAAAATAATACTCAGAAAAACGAACGTCTATCACTTTTACGTTTATAAACTGGAAATTATTCCAAATGAACGAGTCAAGTTCACATTGTTTAGGAATATAATTTTTTAGTGCAGCAACCCATATATATTTATTATTTACAAAATACGACTAAAACCGAGTGCAAATTCATTAAAAACAGACTATAAAATATTTGTCGCCTCATCATCAAAGATGCAAGCTCATTTTTCGTCGCCTGATGCATAAACGTAACAAAGTTAAAGGAAAATCCTTGGTAGAGAGAGATAGAGTTTCCTGGGTAAGGCATTTTAATATTACCGACATGAGTTTATTCCGTACCTAACGTGGGAACCTCTAGATGTTCACTATTTGCATTTAAATTTGCCAGCATTCTTCTATGTTGGGCGAGAGAATATCAGCATATTGGTTTTTAAATTATTTAGTTATTAAAGGAAAGTTTATGCAATAGATTTTTTAATGCACATCGTTCAAGTCTTCATCCATTGTATTGATTGATCGAGCGTGACTAGTGGGATTCCAGGATTGGTTCCTTTGGTTCCGCTTGATTACGCAAACATTTTGTATAAAAAAGAGTTAGTTAGATTTTAAATTTAGGTTTAATCATCTCCTGATGATGGTAAAATGGTTAGCGAAACGCGCGTCGAGTGCAATAATTCTCTTTCGGTATTGTGGATAAAACTGCGTTTTAGTGCATTTTGCCGAAGGTTCCAAACCCCAACATAGATAACTTTACTAAATACTGTGATAAAATTCAATACAAAGTAAAATATATAAAGCATTACGGCTAGACGATTTGTCTCATGTTCGTATTATAGAATATTTTATTAACAATCATTAAAAGAAAGGAAAACTAGTGGGACAAAATCATTCGTAATTCCCTCTTAGTTTAGCTAAAAATTTATTTTTATGCTTAAATCTCAAGATAAAACTAGTAAAATGGACCCATTTCACGCTCTCGCTCTGGTTTTTATTATTAAGGCCATTGGAGTCTCGTAAAAACTGCTAATTGAAAATACTTTTTATAGGTTGGGATCCTAACAGCGCAATCGTATGTGTGATGACATCGTAAAGCCCTTTTACTAGCTGTAACTTTTGAATTCTTTCTTTTTGGCTATGCTTGAGGTTGATGATTTTAATTAGTAGAGCTTGCAAAAACAAGAAGTTGAAATATAATTACATTGATCATTAATAAATTTACTATATCCGCTACATACTGTATCACTTTTTTAACAAGGGTTACAATGATAACAAAATATGGTATTAGTAGCAATAGACACTTAGTACTTTTCAGTTAAATGTCAATGAGACACGCGTCGTAGTTCTACTCCTTAAACAACAAATGGGAGTTGGAGTGAGACAGCCATTCCAATGCATGCCGAATTGTCTTTCTGCATTTTCCATGCGAAGTCATGATCGAGATAAAATGGAGTTCTTCTGTAGTGTTTTATCAAACACATTTTCTTAACAACGAGATATGATAAATATGAGTAACGTTTTGGCGGGTTCGTTTTGTATTCGTCCCACCTAACCAGCTTGCCTCTTTGAGCTGTCATAGATGTGATGTTTTTGTGTTAATCCTGGATTTATAAGCCTTTGGGTAGAAGCACTTTCATATAGTGATGTATATAAAAGGCGAGAGTAACTAACAAACAACGGCTTCTACTTTCAAGTTTGGGGTTTTAATTTTACGCTGAAAGTTTGAAGACTCTCTCTTAAGTTTACTCTTAGCGCTAAGTGGTTTATTAAGTACTGACCTGACCTGGAAGTTTGAAAAATTCCGTGACATCCTAACCCAGAAGCCATTCTCAGCACTAAAATCAAAAACTTTAGCTGATCTCAAGGCGATTCCATAACATCAGCAATAGGGCTCAATTGATAGGCAGCATCAGCATACCAATTTCCACATAGTATGTGACCTTATGACTTGACCGGATTTGTACGTACCATGGAAGTGTGCCTTTCAAGGGGTATATATTCTGGAGTTGCCGGAGGGACATCTATCTCGGAAAAGTTAGCACTTTCAAAATTTTATTATCAGCACTTAGAACGGGTTTAGTTACATAATATCTTATAGCTACGTTAAAGATGTCATTAATCATGCATGCGAGGCAAATTTACAACATTTAATGTCTACGTTCTAATATCTACTTTGCTAATTATTAATTTTGCCGTTCATTGCACCATTAGACCTGCATTGTGAAATCTATATTTGTTTGGTATAAGAATATATTAAGCCTTGATATGTGCATTACGGGTGTACTAATTTGAAATAGTAATTGGTTTTAAAGTTTGCATTAACATCTTACAAGATTCATATTTGCATTTACAGTAATATTAGGCTTATATTTAACTTGGCATGCCTGTAATGTAATAACACCTTACTGACACTGACAGTTTTAACTACGTCACAAAGTCAACTTCATTCCTATACGGCTCCATTTGTATTTCCATACTTGCCACTGTGAAATATAGTATATTTCATTACAAGTCCGGAAACTAGGCTTTTCCGGTGCGCGCACGACAGTTTCTGGTGTGAGGCGTAGCCGAACACCGGAAGTCGTGCAAGCATAGGAAAAGCTGTTTCTGGACGTGTAATGAACGATATTTTTCATAATACCTCTCTGAAATCAAGACATAAACATAAAATTATTATAATTTTGCGTATCCAAAATCATGTCATAATACATTTTGTATTCAAATGAAAGCAAACGTCAAACTTGCAAGACAAGCAAGACAGGTATTTATCTAATATTCATCAAGCGCTGCTATGGAAATGTG
>JAEQML010082443.1:0-10816 GCA_016904865.1 Pissodes strobi
GCGCAAGCCATTCTTCATACAAACCTATGAGAAACAATTTCGGTTAGTTTGGGTTAGTTTCGGCATGTTTTAGATACTACGCACTTACATGAAGGATGGCTTGCGCCATTCTTCATACCAGCCTCAAACATAATTTTCATTAATTTCGGTTAATTTGGGTTAGTTTTAGTGAGTTGGTAGGCAACATAATTAATCTTAATAAACGTTCTATGATTAAAAACTAGCTGTATAATATAAATATCAGTTAATATGGGTTCCCACGATCAAAAATAGTTTAAAATGTGTATTTTATTGAATTTAACAGTTTAAAGCATAAAAACGCAAAATTTAGCGTGCCCTGTATAACAAAGAAAAAGAAACACCCAGCTGAAACAGATCTCCTCTTCTTATCAAATACCAAGAACAAATATCTCTTAAATATCTGTATACTTGTATTACACTTTTCGTCGTCATTCCTGCTCCTAATTCTGCCGCTGCTAGTCCCGATCTCATTCCGCATGACCATTGCCAAAAAAGACATAATTGCTGCCGAATTGGTACTTTCGATTTTTCAAAAAACGATCCTAACAATACTGAATATTGCTTACGGCATCCGTTGCAATAAAATGTTTTTCCAAATGGTTTGTCTGTCCGGTTTCTAAGTGTGCATTGTCTTCGGCATCGCCGATTTTTACATCTTAAATTCTCCCTTAGTAATACTTTACCTACTAAAAAATCGTATAATTCTGCATCGCTGTAATTTAATACGATTATATAGCTCGAATGAACCTTGAATTTCCATTATTATTATTCGATCACGTTCTTTAAAAAGCTTTCGAAACGCTGTCAACAAATCGACATTAACGGTTTTAAATTTGGCTTTTGTTAACTTTGACATTTTGCCTCGCATTTTGCAAAGCCTACTTGATGCTTAAATTGCTTTAAAAACGACGCGTCTGTCATGGAAATATGGCTTATTGCACCGACATTACGAACATTTAATATCAATTTTTTACCAAAAAAACGTGATAATATCTCGATGATCCTCACTTTTTTGGAAAGAAAATAAAAAAACGAATCGATTGGTACCAAAATTTTTCCAAAAAACCCATTATTAAGAACTTACCTTATCTGCACCAGACCCGTTTTATGTTTGTAGTGACAAAGAAATACACTTTTCTCTCCAGTAAACGTCCAAAAGCAACTATAAAATGAAAAACACGAATACACGAGTCTATAAATGCTTTGAAAGATACGATCTCGACGAAAATCACATGTAAAATGGCCAAATGCCGGTCGATGATTACTCGCTTTCTAGGTTCAAATTTTTTCCGCATAGAGGGCGCATTGATTTCTGGATTTGCCAATAATGTTTCGGGACACGAACTGACAACACTGTTTAAAAATCAAGCAACGGCGACCATCCCGCCCCCTGGGCAGTACTGAGTCATTAATGTTTTGTGTAAAGTACACTAGATCGCTTGGGTTTGAAGGGTGATACGGCGGTAAACGTTGGAAGAGCCGGGTGGGCGTGTTCCGAATGGGTTTAAATCGTATAATTACGATTGAACTTCCCTACAGGTAAGTCGTTTAATCGTAAATTATACTTCTTTAAACCCATTCGGAACACCCTGGTTTGTAAGTTGTTGAAAGTTTATGGCGATCTAGTGACCGTAATATTTTGCCTTGCCAAAATACCTAACAAGGAGACCTAGGGATAAAAGAGGTTTAAATGCACTCAGTTTACCCACAATTAATTCATACATATTTATTTCCCAAAGAAAAGAGGAAGAAATATATAAAGGCAAATGTAAAGCAAATAATGCTTAAACTAATAGAATATATATCTTATTTAACTCAGTAAACTAATCAATTAACTAATTTATTTCATACCTAAAATAGAATTAGCAAACAGACACTTATCTAGTATTGGTCTATTACAAAATTTAGAAAACATATTTGATCTGGTAGGCCGGCCAGCAGCACTTCTTATAGTTTCTATACTGATACTCTGTCTACTAGCGGCCCAGATAAACCCACACCAGATGCGAAACCTCCCGCCTCACGCATGAAACAAGAATTCGTTTTAAAGCTCCGCCTCCTTGGGATGGCGAGCCATCCCAAGAAATAGTCAGGGCAAGCTCTAGTGTGATTCTAAACCCGAGCCACGCGAGTCTTGTGGTTTAGTCAGAGAGCGTTCCGAAAAATAATTAATCTTTAACTTATTTTTGTTAAAAATGCCTGATTATAAGTGCCTTTATTTGAATTGGTCTTCTAGAAGCGGTGGCGAAAAATATTTAAATTATCCCACGATCCTTAAAGGCATGTATACATTTTGTTTAATGCACACTCCCGCACACTTATTTCCAAAATTATTGCATATTCCAAAATCGAATAAGCACGAAATTCAATTAAATCTGAAAACTGGCAGATACAATGTTATAGTTAAATCTTTTTTAAATCCAACTATTGTTATACAGTGTCCGCCAGAATATTGGCTACATATGGGAAAATTTTTTATTATTATGATATGGAACTTTTGTTTTAACCAATCAATTCTGCATGTCTCACAATCTAAAAATGCATTTTAACATGGAAAATGTTTCCGTTTTCCTAGTATAGGGCCTCAAATCGTGAAAAAGTGCATGCTACATTTGCCACATTCATGACGTCATACGCGTGAGAGATCGTGTTAATTTGTTTATTTAAATCTTAATTTGATTATAACGTATCGGAATCGGTTCAAATGACTAAAACAAATTGGAACTAACTGATACTAACCGAAAGTTTATTGAACGACTAACCAAAACTAACCAAATGTACCAAAACGAGGTAAAACGTAACAGGTTACAAAAATTAAAGTACCTAAGTTAAAACTAATCAAAACAAACCGAATTTTGGCGACTAACCAAAACTAACCGAAAACATTAAATTTGATTATAGTATCGGAACTGGTTCAAATAACTAAAATAAATTGCAACTAACTGAAACTATCCGAAAGTTGATTGGACCACTAAACAAAACTAACCATAAGCGCCAAAACGGTCTAAAACCTATCGGAACAGGTTACAAAAATTAAAGTAAGGTAAAGTTAACCAAAACGAACCGAATTTTGGCGACTAACGAAAACAAACCACAAACATTAAATTTGATTATAACGTATCGGAACTGGTTCAAGTGACTAAAATAATTTGGAACTAACTGAAAGTAACCGGAAGCTGATTTATTGACTAACCAAAACTAACCAAAGGTAACTAAAATCACCAAAACGGGCTAAAACTTATCAGAACCGATTACAACTGTTAAGGTAAGTTAAAACTAACGCAAATTAACCGAATTTTGGTGACTAACCAAAACTAACCAAAAACATTAAAATTGCTTATAACGAACCGGAACCGGTTCAACTGACTAGAATATATTAAAACTAACTGAACTTTACCAACCAAAACTAACCAGAAATATTAAAAATGCTTATAACGTCTCAGAACCGCTTCAAATGGCTAAAATAAATTGGAACTAACTGAACTTTGCCTAAAGTTGATTGAACGACTAACCAAAAGCATCAAATCGGGCTAAAACGTATCGAGAAATAGACTAAAAATATTGAAGTAAGTTAAAACTAATCCAAATTAACCGAATTTTGGTGACTATCCAAAAATAACCAAAAACACTAAAATTGTTTATAACGTATCGGAACTGGTTAAAATGATTAAAATAAATTAAAACTACCTGCAATTAACAGAAAGTTGATTGAACGAATAACCAAGACTAACCAAATGCACCAAAAAGGGCTCAAACATATCGGAACATATTAAAAATGTTAAGGTAAGTTGAAACTAACTTTAATTATCCGAATTTTGGCGACTAACTAGAATTAACCAAAACATTAAAATTGGTTATAACGTATCGGATCCGGTTCAAATGACTGAAATAAATTAAAACTAACTAACACTAACCGAAAGCTGACTGAATAACTAACCAAAACTAATCAAAAGTAACTATAAACACCAAAAAGGGCCAAAACGTATAGGAACTGATTAAAGGTATTAAAATAAGTAACTAACCCAAATTAACCAAATTTTGGCGACTAACTAAAATTAACCAACACATTAAGATTGGTTATAAAGTATCGGATCCGGTTCAAATGATTGAAATAAATTAAAACTAACTAAAACTAACCGAAAGCTGATTGAATGACTAATCATAAGTAACCATAAACACCAAAAAGAACTAAACGCATCGGAACTAATTAAAGGTATTAAAATAAGTAACTAAGCTAAATTAACCGAATTTTGGCGACTAACTAAAATTGCCAAAATCATTTAAATTGGTTATAACGTATCGGAACCTGTTCAATTGACTAACATAAATTGGAACTGGCTGAAAGTAACCGAACGTTGATTGAATAACTAACCAAAACTAACCAAAAGTAAATAAAAGCACCAAATCTGGCTAGAACGTATCGAAATATATTAAAAATATGGAAGTAAGTTAAAACTAATACAAATTAACCGAATTTTGGTGACTGACCAAAAACACTAAAATTGGGTCTAACGTATCGGAACTGGTTCAAATGACTAAAATAAATTTAAACTACCTGAAATTAGCCGAAAGTTTATTGAATGACTTACCAAAACTAACCAAGGGTAACGAAAAGCACTAAAAAGGGCTAAAACACATTAGAATAGATTCAAAATATTAAGGTAAGTTGAAACAATCTTAAATTAACCGAATTTTGGCGAAGACCTAAAATTAACCAAAAACATTAAAATTGGTTATAACGTATCGGAATCGCTTCAAATGACTAAAATAAATTAAAAGTAACTAACTCTAATCGAAAGCTGAATGAATGACCAACCAAAACTAATCGCAAGTAACTAAAAACCGGTTCCGATACGTTATAACCAATTTGAATGTTTTTGGTTAGTTTTAGTTAGTCACCAAAATTCGGCTAATTTAAGTTAATTTTAACTTACTCTAAAGTTTTTATTCTGTTTTGATATGCTTTAGCTCTTTTTGGTGCTTTTTGGTTAGTCGATTAACCAATTTTCGGTTAATTTCAGTTAGTGTTAATTTATTGGAACCGGCTCCTCTATATTATTACCAATTTTACTGTTTTTGGTTAGTTTTGGTTAGTCATTTAATTAACTTTCGGTTAGTTTCAGTTAGTCCCAATTTAAATGTTTTTGGTCAATTTAAGTTAGTCGCCAAACTTCGGCTAATTTTAACTTACTTTAATATTTTTAATCTGTGCCTATATGTTTTAGCCCTTTTTGGTACTTTTGGACACTTTTGGTTACTTTTGGTTAATCGTTCAATGAATTTTCGGTTGATTTCAATTAGTTTTAATTGATCTTAGTCATTTGAACCAGTTCCGATACGTTATAACCAATTTTAATGTTTCGATACGTTTTAGCCCGTTTTGGTGCTTTTGGTTGCATTTGGCTAGTTTTAGTTAGTCGTTCATTCAACTTTCAGTTAGTTTCAGTTAGTTCCAATTTATTTTAGTCATTTGAACCGATTCCGATACCTTATGATCAAATTTAAGTTTAAATAAACAAACTAACACGATCTCTCATGCGTATGACGTCATGTGGCAAATGTAGCATGCACTTTTTCACGATTTGAGGCCCTATACTAGGATAACAGAGACATTTTCAATATTAAAATAACCCTTAAATCGGCATACATTAAAGCGTATTAGGGGAATTTCTGTAAAAAAGTCAGTGCAGCCATAAACACACAAGATTTCCATGACCGCCTGTTGGGAAAAAAAGAAAGTGAATGGCTATTGCAAATTTTAATTTCTCCTGAACCAGTCCACCAGCAAAACACGTTTTCATTTAATTGGTGCAGACCAACTATTTTAATTTTGAAGAACAATTCTATAATCATAACCAGATTATTTGGTGCAGGCCGCGTATAACCGCCACGTCAAGGTTAAAGTTGGCTGGCGAGGAATTTGCCGATCTTTTGCATCTGGTGTGGGTTTATCTGGGCTAGAGATGGGAAATACCGTTCCTCTACGATACCGTTCCAAATCATACCGCGACAGAAAAATACCGCGACAAAATACCCTACGCTTGTGAATTTTATAACTGGCACCGTGAGCCTCCGTACCCTCGGTTACTATGCTAGGCGCCTTCGCGCCGCTGGCTCCTGGTATTTTCGGGAACGGCTATTAAAGTGTTTGGTATCTTGAGGGTTTGGAACTGGAACGAAAAAAGTAAATGTAAATAACGGATTGTGGAAACATGACTGGTGATGCTTTATTCAATTGATGAGTATTAATTTCATTTGTTTTGATGTTTTTGGTCTTGGTTGCTTTTATTGTTACAAAGCTGTGTTAATAAATATTAGAATATTATTATTATCGTTCCTGGCGGTCAAGAATATAGGATTTAGAAATGCAAATTTCTCAATGAAAATTGATTTTTACTAGCTACTGACTTGACTGCTAAATTGTGTAAACTTTTTGCAAGTAAGTACCGTGACTAGCAGTAAAAATGAATTTTCGTTCTTCGAGAATTGATTTTAAATAATAATTTTACAAATGAGTGACAAATAAAATATTATTTGCGTTTAGCGCAAATTGATGACTTGATAACTGTCAGTATATTTTGGTCAGCTTCAAACGATTTCCTGGCTAAACGGTATGCTGTGGGTGATAATGAAATTTCACTTTAGTTACAGTTCTTTTAGGAAGGGTTTGGTAATAACGATTAAAAGCAACAAATTATTATGTGATAAAAGGGTACCTACTATTTATGTTTCTAATAATAAAGAGGTACAATTATCGAGGTGCATGGTTCCAATTGCTACATGCGTTTCTGTGAGAGAATGTTTATTATTTCTGATAGAAGGTTCCTCTAAAGTTAAACAGATATTATTTTAAAACACTAACCAGGAATATTAATCGGTTTTTATTCTGTGTTTTTGGGTTGGGTAAGATTATTTTGGTTTTCTTTTCATACAATAATTTTATTTATAATAAAATGTGTTCTGTGTTTCATATCATATGTTAATTTATTTACCTACACCTATTATTACTGGGAAAAATTTAAATTCCATACAATAAAACGTGATTTGATATCAGTGAAAATCCATATTAATTAAAAAATAATCCATTCATATTAATTTTTACCGCGACAGAGATAATACAGCGGCCAAGTATCTTTTGCCTAATAATCGGCTCTCCGTTCACGATAAAAATCGCGCGATGCTTCACTATACTGGAAGGCGACGCGGACAAAAAGTAACCGTAACCCATGATTGTATCATGACCGTAACCCGTGTACATGGAACAGCGACAACGGCGCTCCTGGCGCCTGCTTCACATACCCTCTTGCGATATTAAAGGCAGTTCCAATGTAACTGGTTCCTTCGGCGTGGAGCGCGATGCCGCGACGGTATTAAAAAATACCGCGACAAAGTAACAGTTCCACAGATACCGTCACACCACTAATCTGGGCTAGCGGCAGAAACCGCTGAATGTCTAGTACTGTAGCTCTGAAACTTAGTCACATCTTTACTACTATTTTGTAGAACCTTTTTAATCCATCTGGATAATGTTTGGGTAGATGCAACATGGTAAGGCTTTTTATGTGTTAATATTAAATATGTATGTATCTTTATTAGAACGTTTAAATCGGGTGGCGTCTATATAAAACAATAAGGTTTTTGCCACGAACAGTTCTGGCTTCTCTGTAAATAAAGGGAAACTTAAAATCGGTGGGGTTTTATTTTGATAAGACGTCTTTAGTATTTCAGTAATAACAATTTCTATTCTATCTTCATAATTATATATATTATTTAGCTGAATTTTTGATAAGGTTTGTATTCTATGGGCAAACGAAAGAGCTAAGAGAGTAACTAGTTTCATCGAAAGCATCTCAAAATCCCGTAGAAAATAAGAGAGAAAGTTGAGACAAGTATTTTAAAACTTCCTCAGGATCCCATGTTTCCTGATATCGTGGAAAACAAGGTTTAAGTCTAAAAGAATGTTTTAAGAACCGTTTCAAAATTTCCATATCCCCTGATATATTTGCTATTAATTTTATTGATGTTAAATGTGCATTTAATGAATCGTACGATGCGCCCTCAGGCAGGCACTGATTTAAAAAGGTAACTAAGTACTTGCGTGCTATTTGAATTAAAAATATCGATGTCATTTTCCGAGCAAAATTTCCACCATTTCCTAAGGGACACGTTGCATTGCTTAATAGTGTTGTCACTTAAGGAAGCCAATATGATTGGAATGCAGTCTTCTGCTAGGCCTCTTCTCTTATACGATTCCCGGATAGCTTCCCTGCAACCAGGGTAAGGCGATCCCAAATCGGATGACTCTTCCTGAAAGGGCATAATAATAAATCACTCTTTGGGTGAAAGTAAAGGGGTTTACACACTAGCAATTTGGAACACTTTGGATACCAATTCTGGGTAGGCCAAAAGGGTACTACCAGTATTCCCTCGGCGCTCTCTGAAATAATTTTCGTTATAACTTTTCCTACTTAGCAGAAAGGTGGAAACGCATAAAAGAAAAATTCTGACCATTTTAAGGTAAACGCATCCTCTTTAAAAGCATTGGGATCTCGTTTCCAAGATATAAAGGTCTTAAGAGAGGATGCCATATAAGAACCTTTTGTAATTAAATTTTTTACAGATCGAAAACCCTCAAGTTTAAAATGAGGAGCTATAATGTATTTATTAAGACGCCTTAGATTTAATACGAATCTGAGACAACCATCTGATTTAGGTACTAAAAAATATAATGATAAAAATTCACCACGTTGGTGTTTTTTACATTTACAAATAGCTCCGATTGTTTCCAACTTTAAAATAGCACAATTTAAATTGTTAAATTCTTTATCAGAAATTTTTAAATTTTTTGGCGCAGATTTCGGATAGGGGTTTTCAATAAACGGAATTGAGTACCCAGAAACCCAACGCAAAACCATTGGGCATGAAGTGATTTTCTGCCACTCATTAAGAAACAATTTTCTTCGACCTTCGATTTTTTAGGTACCTTATAATTGTGATATTTCCTCGAGCTGCGCTGCTGCTGAGTGGGTAGACTGCTGCGGCGCCACTGGGGCTGCCATCCCTTCCTCTTTCTGTCGTCGTACTTCTCCGTTTTGAACCTGGGCCTATTGCTTCGGCGCTTGTAGTTTAAATGATCCTTCTTGTCTTTCTTCTAACCTGAAGGTCCTGCTTTCAAATCCAAACCTGTCTCCTTAACTTCTCTGGCAGTTTTATATTTGTCCTGGAAATCCTCTCCAAATAAAAGAGAGTCAACCTTGGATTTCATTGCCACCTTCTGAACCTCGGCGTTTAACGAAGGATAGAGCTCATGTTTTCTGTGGTATGATAATAGGTAATGTGCTTCACAAATCAACACTTAGCTGTGTCAGCTTAAGCTGTCTTTATATTATCGTCAATCATATGCGGGGCTGCGTCTTGTGACTAAATTATATTTAACACTGAGCCTTGTGCCGTTAGGGCCCTCCCTAATTTATTATGAATGCTCATAGAAAATTGATCCCTTTTGACCTGAGCTGGCGTCAGGGAAACCTCGACCTCAGGGTTTAATTTAGGGGCGTCTAAAAGGGGGCAGTTTTCAGCAAATTTATATTTTGCAGTAAGCGCTTCTCTAGTATCCTTCTCCAGCCCTGCACTCAAATAACTTGACCATCTAGTGACTAAAGCGTCACATAAAGGAGGACCCTTCTCCCCAGAACTAGTTGGGTCGTCTCCCAAAATAGAGTTTATGGTCGCCTCCTTCTCTTCTTTTCCTCGAGACTCCCGTTCACTCGAGGAAGAAGACTCTGATTCTGACTCTGAATTTGAAGAGTCACTGTCCTGACCAAAAACAATATTAGTTTCTGACTATTTAATTTATTTTGTGTTGAGTAAAAGTAGTACTTACATGTGGGTGCCGATTTAATTTAATAGTTGGCTAAACGCAAAACAACTATTATATCGTATCTCTGGTTGCTCACAAAAGTGAGAAAACAACCAAGTTACTTGTACTCATTTTGACTAGTTGTCCCAAAAAAGGGAAAAACAACTTGCGAAATGCTCTACTTTAAACTCGAGAGAAAAAACCTCTCTCTCAAATCTTCAGTAATTAACATTGTGCCACGTATTAACGTTAAATGCAACAAAATAAAATATTCCTTAAAATATACGTAAAAAACAAATATTTAAAATAGTCAGATGAACATGACTAGCGCCGAGCGCGCGGCAACATCGCTTCCAACGCGAGTAAAATCACAGAAAATATATAGTTGTGTAACTATATTTTCAGTGGTAAAATATAATTACCATGAAAGAAAACATCAACAAACTTTTTGCTTGCACTCCAGCCTGGGTGTACCGCATGGTACAAAAAAGGTCGATCGATCGATATCGTCATAAATTACGCAATATACAAAACCCTTCCTCTTTGCTTTAAATTAATTAATAACAAAACTTATGTAGGTTCTATCTAACTTACGGAAATTAAAACGTTATTTGGTCTCTATAATGATGTATGTGTCGTAGTCTCATGGTGAAATCCGCTTTTTCATGAAAAGACTAGTCATATCATGAAACGTCGGCATATTGTGTAAATAAATGAGGCTACATAATCTGCCGAGGCGTTTCCCGAAATCACTACATTCTTTCGGCGGATAGCGTCGTAACATGATCCGACTGAATTTAAAGAACGGCACTTCGT
The DNA here is from genome assembly GCA_016904865.1 of Pissodes strobi. Classification (NCBI taxonomy): domain Eukaryota; kingdom Metazoa; phylum Arthropoda; class Insecta; order Coleoptera; family Curculionidae; genus Pissodes; species Pissodes strobi. Next base: position 10,697 of record JAEQML010082443.1, read on the forward strand.
GAAGCGGGCAAAGCGGCTAGATAATATTTTATCTTTATTTGTGGAAGGCATGGAACAAAATACTGGAAAGGAGTTATTTGATGGACACTACAATGAATACTATAGGCAGTATCCAAATAA
>JAEQML010082444.1:0-10814 GCA_016904865.1 Pissodes strobi
TATGTTCACTGGCGGAACACGAGGAACTGCAGGCAGAAATCAGCTACTACCTCAACCGAAGAAGGAAGGAAGAAATAAAGGAAGGATTGATTCTACGTGTCATGGAAGATAGCCCAGTCAAGAAAGACCAGCAGAAAACCTGACTCTTAGTTAGGCGTAGTAGAACCCGTCAGTAGAACCCTGTGAAAGGGTCTGTCGGCTGCTTAAGACTAGAATCACCAGGCTACCTCAACGGATGGAAGAGAAGGCCTCTGACAAAAAGCAGTACTAAATCCCGTTAAATAACGAATTTCAGGCACCAAACAACAAACTAATTATAGGTAAGGTACAGGCAAGGCTTGAAACTCAAAAAAAGCTGGGTCGATTGGAAAATCCCACAAAAGGAAAACTAAATTACACTTCCAACCGACACCAAACTACTCTGAAAGGCATACCAACGCACACATTTGTGGAAGCAAAGGAACTTCCTCCAAAATTCTCCCTACCAAAAATTGATAACCAATCAAAATTCAGTACGCCAAAAAGCAATAAGTCCCAAAGTCCCAACATTGCGCACGACGTTGAAGATATCAGACAATGACACGGATTCGGAAACGGCTACTAACCTTAACCTCAGGACCCGTACGCGCTAAATTCAATCCGTTCAAAATTGAAGTTTGTCTAGGCGCGAGACTGCTACGAGGGTGTTTCGCTAACAAATGCAATTGCGTTCGAGACGCTAAAGGGCGGCTGCGAGTTTTAATTCTAATATCGGCCCGTGATAACTGGCAGAGTGTGGTACAGATTTTAATTTACCAGTAGGCAAACTTTATGGCAATAAAAAGCAGCAGATGTGGAGAGAAGAGGTTGTAAACGGGGACCTGAAAAACAGGCTGTTAAAATGCTTACTCAATCGCAATGCAAATTTTCATCTGTTAATATAGGTGACAACGGTTTGATAAACATACCAAAGATACATCGTAGACATCTAGCTCCTCGGAATGCATTGGTACATTTGTATAGAAAAGACTGATCAAGGTTTGTACATTCTCGGTACAGATTGAACCAATTATACAGCCGAAATGAGTTGCTATTATCGCCTTCAGTGTTTTCATCCTTATCTGAGATCGCTTCAGATTTTTCTGCCAACATGCGCGAGGAGACCAACTTGTGTCCTGGGTCTAAGCGAGGAATTGTTCGGTATAATCGCCTGAAAGGATGTCAAACGAAGGAAAAATGTAATTCAAAATACCTAGTTTTATTTACTTGTTGCTTTTTAAATATAATAACATATAATTTATATGTTATATAATAGGTTTGAATGAAACGCGTAATAGTCAGAACGCGACATGGGCAAAAGAAATCCTTCACAATCCTAAACAAAATCGCGCGAATAATTATTACGTGTCGTGGGTGGCCCCACAACGCGTTCTGGTTAATTACCTTTACTATAAATTCATCGTGGGTAAGCTTGGTAGTATGGTTAACCATTAGGCGGTATGGACAAAAGTAACGGGCAGTGAGCGATTTCGGCTATTGCGAATAACATATTTTTAGTTCTAGACATATGTATGTATGATACACAGGATTTAATATTTATAAATAGTATATTATTTTATATGGAGGAAAAGTAATACTTTTCATGGCGCGCTCGTGTTTAACAGCCGAACGGAGTGAGGCTGGTAATAGAGAGCAAGCCATGAAAAGTAACTTTTCCTCCAAATAAAATATGCTGTTTTTTCTTCAAATGTCGACAAATTAATGCAAAATGTCTCTTTTTAATAGTAATAATAATTATTATTAAAGATAAGTGGGTTCGCAAGGCGGCTTAGACCGGTGCGGTGTCGGTGAATAGGCTCAGGTTGTTGCTATAGTAATGTAACATAAAGCTGTCAGTGGACACTGTCAACAATAATTATATTTTTGAAATTGCGTCTTCGATTGCGTTTTAATTCCGTATTGATAAGCAGTTATTGAGTAAGTTCGATTAAATAATAACCAATTTGTTCCTAAATTAGTGATTTTTAGAAATGCAGTCACACATTGAGTGATAAATAAAAATTTTAGTTTAATAACTCTTGAGTTGTTGACGCTTATTTTGATGTTTGTTTGTATTGTATCTATGTTGCTATGATAACACTTTTACCTCCGCCGGCGGAAAAGTGAAAAGTAAAGCTCCGGCGGAGGAAAAACGAAACTTCACTGCCGCCTACACAGTCGAGTAATGACGGATTTACTGACGTTTGAAGAAAAAAACATTTTCATACCTTCCTAATTCGGTTTTCCAGTGATTTAAAGCGGTTGTTATAACCCGTATTGTATGTTACTATAATTTATGCACCTATCTGGTTTTACTTTGATTATGCGACAAGTTTACATATAATTTTGATAATATTTTCCGTTTCGTGATATTTATTTTGCTCAGAGTAAGTACAAATATTGACTAAGCTATTTGTAAATTATTTAGCAGCATTTCGCTCGCAGCAAACCAACGTAAACACTGGTTCGCCGATCTCCCAATCAGTTAAATAAATATATAACGGTCATTACATTACATTCCTAATTAAATGCATACAATCTTTCAAAAAATTAGACAAAAGAATTATGAGATGGATGTCTTTTGAAAATTTGAAAAATGTCATTAGTGGGATATAGGTTCAGTGCCCAGGCGAGGCGGTCATGCCTACTGAAAATATTTCAATATAAATCGTTTTTGGGACATTGCTTAGCCAGAGATCTTCCTGTGGTTGGTTACAGTTATAATGGATTATTTAAGACGAAGCAAATTATCTAATAAGTGTAGAAAAATCGAATTATATACATAACTAGTAAATAAAACTTGTTGAAAAATGTGGGTATGAAAAAATATTGTGAATTACTAAATTTAAATAAAATGAATTATGCCACAGAAAGTGCAACTCTGGAGGTGACCATTTTCGTTGGTAATGACCCAGATAAACGCTCACCAGATGCGAAAGCGGGAACCCCAACTAACGCATGAAACCAAAATTTGTTTAAGGCTCTGCCTCCATGGGATGGCCAGCCATCTGAAGAAATAGTCAGGGTACGCTCTAGTGTGATTCTAAACGCGAGCCACGCGACTCTTGTGGTTTGGTCCGAGAGCGTTACGAAGAATAATTAATCTTTATTTTATTTTTGTTAAAAATGCCTGGTTACAAGTGCCTTTATTTGAATTGTTCTACTAGAAGCGGTGGAAAACATTAAATTTGATTATAACGTATCGGAACCGGTTCAAATTTCTAAAATAAATCGGAACTAACTGAAACTAACCGAAAGTTGATTGGACCACTAACCATAAGCGCCAAAACGGGCTAAAACCTATCGGAACAGGTTACAAAAATTAAAGTGTGTTAAAATTAACCAAAACGAACTGAATTTTTGCGACTAACGAAAACCAACACAAACATTAAATTTGATTATAACGTATCGGAACCGGTTCAAGTGACCAAAATAATTTCGAACTAACTGAAAGTAACCGAAAGTTGATTGAATGACTAACCAAAACTAACCAAAGGTAACTAAAAGCACCAAAGCGTTAAGGTAAGTTAAAACTAACCCAAGTTAACCGAATTTTGGCGACTAACCAAAACTAACCAAAAACATTAAATTGCTTATAACATACCGGAACCGGTTCAAATGACTAAAATATATTAAAACTAACTGAACTTTACCGAAAGTTGATTGAACGACTAACTAACCAAAAGCACCAAAACGGGCTAAAACGCATCGAAATAAATTAATATTCTTGAAGTAAGTTAAAACTAACCCAAATTAACCGAATTTTGGTCACTAACCAATAATATTAAAATTGCTTATAACGTGCCGGAACCGGTTCACATGACTAAAATATATTTAAACTAACTGAACTTTACCGAAAGTTGATTGAACGACTAAGTAACCAAAAGTAACCAAAAGCACCAAAACGGGCTAAAACGCATCGAAATAGATCAAAAATATGAAACTATTCCAAATTAACCGAAGTTTTGTGGCTAACCAAAACTAACCAAAAACATTAAAAATACTTATAACGTCTCGGAACCGGTTCAAATTACCAAAATAAATTGGAACTAACTGAGTTTTACCTAAAGTTGATTGAACAACTAACCAATAGTAACTAACAGCATCAAATCTCGGCTAAAACGTATCGAAATAGATTTAAAATATTAAGGTAAGTTAAAACTAACCTAAATTAACCGAATTTTGGTGACTAACCAAAAATATCCAAAAACACTAAAATTGTTTATAACGTATCGCCCCGTTCTAGGGGGCGGAGCTATAATCATGTAAATATAGTGTGCATATAAATGTTGTGCTGTCATTCTTAAGCAGGGTTTTTCGACGTGCTGTTTCCCTGTCAGCCTCTCTCACTATCACACGACTTTAAAATTAGAAAACATAACAAACATCCGTTGGTAATTCTTAAATTCAATACAGTTGAAGGGCTAAGCCCATGTAACTTGAATATTAAACTGAAATTGAGTGCCTGTGTTTACTTGGTGTATGTTCCGTAAGGAGTTGTGTCGCGGAGCATAGGTTAACTAGTTTCTAGACCTAGCCTTAGGAGCTCTGTGAGCAATAAAACATCAAAGTATTCATAATATCCAAACACACAATGTAAATTGATAATAAAGATGATGATTGATTGATTAACGTATCGGAACTGGTTAAAATAATTAAAATAAATTAAAACTAACTGAAATTAACTGACAGTTAATTGAACGACTAACCAAGACTAACCAAAAGCACCAGAAAGTGCTAAAAGATATCGGAAATATTAAAAGTATTAAGGTAAGTTGAAACTAACTTTAATTATTCGAATTTTGGCAACTAACTAAAATTACCCAAAACATTAAAATTGGTTATAACATATCGGACCCGGTTCAAATGACTGAAATAAATTAAAACTAACTAAAACTAACCGAAAGCTGATTGAATGACTAACCAAAACTAATCAAAGGTAACCATAAACACCAAAAAATGCTTAACGTATCGGAACTGATTAAAGGTATTAAAATAAGTAACTAACCCAAATTAACCAAATTTTGGTGACTAACCAAAAATAACCAAAAACATTAAAATTGTTTATAACGGATCGGAACTGGTTAAAATAATTAAAATAAATTAAAACTAACTGAAATTAACTGACAGTTAATTGAACGACTAACCAAGACTCACCAAAAACACCAGAAAGGGCTAAAAGATATCGGAACATATTAAAAATATTAAGGTAAATTGAAACTAACTTTAATTATTCGAATTTTAGTGACTAACTAAAATTACCCAAAACATTAAAATTGGTTATAATGTATCAAAACCTGTTCAACTGACTAAAATCAATCAGATATGGCTGAGAGTAACCGAATGTTGTCTGAATGACTAATCAAAAGTAACTAAAAGCGCCAAAACGGGCTAAAACGTACCGAAGTAGATTAAAAATATGGAAGTAAGTTAATACTAATACAAATTAATCGAATTTTGGTGACTAGCCAAAAACACTAAAATTGGGTATAACGTGTCGAAACTGGTTCTAATGACTAAAATAAAGTAAAACTAACTAAAATTAGCCAAAGGCTGATTGAATGACTAACCAAAAGTAACGAAAAGCACTAAAATGGGCTAAAACACATTAGAACAGGTTTAAACTTTCACCATTTATCCCTGACCTGATCAGTATCATGGCACCTCCATGCCCCATTTGGCTTCTTGCAAAATATGATGAGACCTCAAAGTTCTCAATCTTCATTACGTCTACCTCTTCCCTTCTTAAATGGTGTTCGGTCAAGCATACCACACTATAGTTCTTACTATTTTCTTTCTCAGCGAGAAATACTTCTAACTCTTCTATCTTGTTCCTTATTGATCTGATATTTAGATAAAAGACATTCAGATCATGAACAGGGCGAGGTCCACTCACTGCATTGTTTTGGCCATCCTCCGTTCTTCGGCTTCCATTGGAAAGCGTCGTCGCAGGTTTCGAAAATGGTTTACCATAATACCAAACGGCCAGGCATTGGGGTTTAGAAAAGTATCTATATATTCGGCGTTTACTCCGACCTTAAAAGAACTCTTTATGTGGTCTTTTTTTGTTTTTAGTTTTTCACAGTCTGTATCCATTTGGAACGTATTTTTTAGGTGGTGCTTCATATCGGCAGCGGTGACGTTAGAGTGGTATCCAGATATGAATAACCAAGCCCTGGATGAAGCGACCAGCATAGTGTCAGTCGCTTCTTGCCGTTTTGTGCCTCTAATTGGTTCTGGCCTGAAGATTTTCTGTGATTGGGTTATGCTGTTTCGAGCCTTCGACTTCTTGCCCTTTTTTTCGACAAGCGTCCAATTCTGGTCGTTGCTTTCATTTTCATCCAATTTTTCTTGATTATGCATGGTAATGTTGTTTTCGTTTTTGTGTTTACCTTGAGACAATTTCCTAACCTCACTTTCTGGGGAAAGCTGAGAGTCACTCTGATCATCTGTTTGTAGTTCGGATGGATCTTCGTTCCGTGCTCTGCTTGAAGCGCTGGTCCCACTTCCGATCGGCGTTTGCGTCATGATCAGTGGCATTTTCGAACCGCGATTGCGCGTTGTCTCAGGTCTGGGCAGCACCGGAACCGGTTCACTAGGTATATTATTGTTTTGAACTCCGGTAGTGGTCGAATTTTGTCCGTCCGACGGGAGTGTAATCACTACGTTGTTTATGTATTCCTGGATGTTTTTTTCGATGGTTGCAATCTGCGTGTCCCATGGGATTTTGCTGCAAAAGTTATCCCACTATGGTCTTGATACTGGGAGTGTGCACTTGATGCGTGCTTATCTTGGGGGTAGGCAACAGAAAACTTTTTATAATGGCAAGGATTTCTGAGAACTGGGCAGAGCTTGGGCATGGTGTGCCGCAGGGCTCTGTACTGGGTCCATTGCTCTTCCTTGTATATATCAATGATATAAATAATGCATCTCCAGGTTCAAAAATTCTGTTGTTTGCTGATGACACATCACTGATTGGGAGAGATGAAAATCAGGAGAGACTGAGAGAACGGATGGCCTCGAAATTGGATGATCTAAAGTGTTGGTTTCATGCGAACAAACTATTCATGAATGATTCGAAGACCATGAGTGTGACCTTGGGGCTGCGTAATATTGGGGGGGAGAATCCTGAGGGGGTGAGGTTCCTGGGAGTTTACTTGGATCCTAAGTTAACTTTTGAGTTCCATGTGGATCAAATGGCTCAGCGCCTTACTAAAGGTATATTTCTTTTAAGAAATTTGGCTCGGGTGCTTCCGGGAAACTCACTGCTTCAGGCATATCATGGAGTTTTTCAGTCCACGGCGGTGTACGCCATCTTAACTTGGGGACACTCCGCCCACCTGAAACGTGTTTTCGCATTGCAGAGGAGGGCCGTACGCATTGTTGCTGGGTTGGAATATAGAGATGATGTTAGGCAGAGTTTTGTTGATCTGAGAATCATGACAGTACCATGTAAATATATATTTGAAAATCTAATGTACTGTCACAAAAATCGTGAGTCATATCAGGCTAATGGTCTTTTCCACAATTATCAGACAAGGCAAGCTGATGATGTCAGGGTGGATTTTCACAGGCTGGGTAGATCACGGATATCCGTAAATTACTATGGCCCGGTGCTATACAACAAATTGCCCAGGCATGTGAGACTTCTCTCTGATATGAAATTTTGCAAAACTATCAAGGAGCATTTGCTGACTAGCGCTTACTACAGTAATGAGGAATTCCTACAGTCAGAAAATGTGCTGTGAAAATATGTGCATGTTTTGATTTTTTAGTAACTCTTGAGTACAGCCTTTCTAGAAGGTAGCTCTTGAGCATTTTATATTTTTATGACATAAGTAAGAATACTTTGTATTTGAGTACTTGAATAAATATTTTGAAAAACATTAAAGTAAGTTAAAACGACTAATATTAACTAAAAACATTAAAATCGGTTATAACGTATCGGAATCTCTTCAAATGACCAAAATAAATTAAAAGTGACTAACACTAATCGAAGATTGAATGACTAACCAAAACTAATCACAAGTAACCAAAAATTGGTTCCGATACGTTATAACCAATTTGAATCTTTTTGGTTAATTTTAGTTAGTCACCAAGATTCGGCTAATTTAAGTAAATTTCAACTTACTTTAATGTTTTAAATCTGTTTTGATATGTTTTAAACCTCTTCGGTGCTTTTGGTTACTTTTTGTTAATTTTGGTTAGTCGTTCGACCAATTTTAGGTTAATTTCAGTTAGTTTTAATTTATTTTAGTCATATAAACCGGCTCCTATACGTTATTACCATTTTTGGTTAGTTTCGGTTAGTCATTCAATCACTTACTTTAAGTTAGTTCCAGATTATTTTAGTAATTTGAACCTGTTTCGATACGTTATAAATAGTTTAAATATTTTGGGGCAACTTAAGTTAGTAGCCTAACTTCAGTTCATTTTAACTTACTTTAATACTTTTAATCTGTGCCGATACGTTTTAGCACTTTTTGGTGCTTTTGGATACTTTGGTAAGTTTTGGTTAGTCGTTCTATCAATTTTCGGTTGATTTCAGTTAGTTTTAATTCATTTTAGTCATTTAAACCAGTTCCGATAAGTTATAACCAATTTTAAGGTTTTTGGTTAGTTTAGGTTAATCGCCAATATTCGGTTAATTTGGGTTAGTTTTAACTTACTTTTATATTTTGAATCTGTTTCGATACATTTTAGCCTATTTTGCTGCTTTTATTTGCTTTTGGTTAGTTATCCAATCAACTTTCAGTTACTCTTAGCTAGTTCCAATTTATTTTAGTCGTTTGAATCGGTTCCGCTATGTTATAATCAAATTTAATGTGTTTGAATAGTTTTGGTTAGTCGTTAAAATTTGGCTCGTTTTGGTTAGTTTTAACTTATTTTAATATTTGTGACCTGTTCCGATACGTTTTGGTGCCTTTGGTTACTAGTTTTGTTAGTCGTTCAATCAACTTTCTGCTAGTTTCAATTAGTTCTTTCACGATTTGAGGCCCTATATTAAGATAACGGAAATATTTTCAATGTTAAAATAACCTTAAATCGGCATACATTAAAGCGTATTAGGGGAATTTCTGTAAAAAAGTCGGTGCAGCCATAATAACACAAGATATCCATTAAACTGAATAGCTATTGCAAATTTTTTATTTTCCTGAACTAGTCCACCAACAACAACATTTAATTGGTGCAGACTAACTATTTTAATTTTAATTTTGAAGAACAATTCTATAATCATACCCAGTTTATTCGGTGCAGGCCGCGAATAACCGTCAATTAATTTTTTTTCTCGGCTGTCTTTGGCGATCCGGATTTCCGTTCCAAGTTAGTAAGTCATGTCACATATACGATTTTTCAAAAATTTGTTTCGATACACGGTAACTGTCGAAAAAATTATTTAGGATGATTTTTTTACTTTTACCGGTCTTCCGAAACCTATTGAATGGCCATGATCGGAAAATGCCAATTTTTCTGAGGCTAGTTAGTAGTTAGTTAATTTGTTCTATATTTTTTGCGGTTTTAGCGCCGAAAATTCGTCATTTAGAGATTTAACATGCCACGTCACCATATAAAATCTTATTACTGGAGCAACCAACCTTCCATATAATAAAGAGGAAGGTTAGGAGTACAATATACCAAAAAATCGAATAGATAAAATTTTCAGGTATAAAAACTTAATATAGGCGTACGTGCCAGCCAACGCATACTTAGCTATTTAAGAAACACCCCAGATTCGGAAACTACGATATTTATGCTACAAACAACTTCGATAACCATTTTCCGTTCGAGATAGGGAAATACGAGAAAATCGATGTTGAAGGGAAACATGTCTCTGCCAATATTTTGATACACCGACGTTAAAGCTAAAATGTTTTAATACAATGAATAGTTTTAGCGGTAGGATCCTTGTCAAACATCGTTGAATAATAGTACTAGGGATAATTAGTACACTGCTTTTAGATATTTCAAAATAATTTAATAAGATAGTTTTCTCTACATAGGTATGTTTCGGCTTGATGAGGCCTTTATCAAGAGTAGTTGTATACTAAAATCTAAAATTGTTATACCCTACTAAACCGCCTGAAGGTATTGGTATTTTGTTTTTATTGCACTGTCAATTATGCAGGTGTTTCAAGAGCAGAGCGTATTTAAAACGTCTGTTTTTGTGACTTTTGGATTTCTAGGCATTCCAAAAGGTTCAGCCTTTTTTCTTTTGTCTCTGTGTGTAAAAGTTTGATATTATTGGTATATATAAAATGGTTATTATCTATACAAGGTTTTGCTATGCCAGAGTTTTTAATATTATGCAAAATCGATTTTTTGTCTTCTTTAATCCTAATATTTAAGTTTCGACCAGTTTGTACTACGTATACAGCTTCACATTTCACACAATTTGTTTTATAAACACCAGATTTAGATTGTTTGTCAATTTTGTCTTTATTGTTTATTAGTCTTCTCCCTAGATTATTCTTATTAACCTGATTTGCTTTACGGCCAAATTTATTTAATTTTTTTGAAACTTTATCTGTAATTATCGGAATATATTTGATACATTTAAACGGCTCCTTTTCTAAGCCCACACACGTTCCTCTGATGAGTCCCGAAAGGACGAAACTATCTGTGGTAGGATTTTCAGGAGTCTCACCCTTGTCGTGGTGTTTTCATCGTGGACATGGAGCATTGAGCTTGATGTGATTCAAGACATGTCTCCAACCAGGAATTGGGATATTCCTGACATTGCTCTGGGTGTAGTGTGAACCATTACATTGCATGTTTATCCCCAGAGAAAACGGAAT
>JAEQML010082445.1:0-10814 GCA_016904865.1 Pissodes strobi
AAATCGCAACAACAGTTTAATAGTAGAATTCATGGAAGTGTGTACCGGTCCGAAATTAGCACATACTTAATTGCTTATTTTAAGTTAAATTTTACCTACCATTTCGCTTATTCGCGTCTCCATTCGACTATTAGACCACAAGCCACAGTAGGTAACTGAAAAACAAATCTCATTCTATTTATTTGTAGTTCATTTTATGAAGTTGTGACACAGCTATTGTTGTACTAAGCTGTGTTAAGTGGACCAAACATATTTAGGATTAGATGAAATGACGTCTTTCGGCTCGTTGCGAGAGTAAAACCTACATCTTAAAAATCTGCAAATTGGATTAAAACTGTAGCAAAACTTTCGAAAAAGTGATATTTCATCCAATACTATTACCAGGTTTCTTCCTTTATTAAATTAAAGATATTTTTCTATTGCATTACATGTATTTTTTGAAGTAAGATATCAGATCGTGTTTCCAATTCAATGCTCATCAAGGGGTCAAAAACGCTAAGAGATGGAGGGGTGACGGCCCATTTAAAACTAAAAAAATCCAATATGGCATCCAAAAGAAAAAATAAAATTGATGATGGTCCATAAAAAAAGGAAACGTCGCTTCAAAAAATGAATTGCGCCATCCTTTAGAGCACAAAAAACTGCTATGAAAAAGTGGTTTTAGTTTTATTCTAGCGGTTAAAATGATGAATAAAAAATAAAAACTAAAATTTCAGTTTTTGTCAAAAATCTCAAAAACCCCTAAAGTTAAATTAAATTTTTTGGCAGCATATCTTTGCCATTGAAATTCCGCACCTCTATCTCTTACCGTTTTCGAGATCCCTATGATGAGCTTCGAATTTGAAACACCTTGTAACACTACTTAAATAGTACCGCCCTAGTCAAATTTATTAAACATAAATTTAATGATTCCGTTGGACGTTAAAAGCTTTTCTTAAATGGGTATCAACATTGTAGGGTGTTTAAGTGTTTTTTAAACGAATATTTTAACCACTGCCACTGCAATTATAGAAAAGAACATTTCTTAAATCAAGCATAAATAAATGCATAGGTGGCCATGCGCGGAGCCATAGCAATGTATTGGATGTTTATGTTTGACAATGACATACTCTATTATCATAAATTAGTCATTATACTTTGACATGGCGATCCTTAGTTTACAAGATAAAATATTAGTAAAACCCCTCAGAGAATCATATAATTATGGTGCAAAGATGCTTATTCGTATGTTTCCTCAGAAAAATTTGAAATTATCAACAATTAAGAAGCTGTTGGTTCATTTCAGAGAAACGAACGGTTCATTAACTATCAATCCTGGTCGTAGAAGAAAAAGATCGTCAAGGTCGTCTGAAAATATTCAAAAAGTTCGTAGAATTATTGAAAACTTGGAACCAGGAAAAACTGTAAGCTCAAGAAGAATTCATAAAGCAACTGGCATTAAAAGAACAACTGCTAGAAGCATTTTGAAGCTTGATTTAAATTTAAAAATATACAAAAAAGTTTGCTGCCAAAAACTTATTCCAAATGTAAAGCAAAAGCGACCTGAAAGGTGTCAACAATTATTACGAAGGTTTCGTTCGAGAGAGCAAATAAGTAAAATATGATTTACTGATGCGAAAATATTTATCATACGACCCCCGAAAAATACGCAGAATAACAGAGTGTATTCAGATTTGATCAAAAAGCGTAACATACCACTAGATAAACTTTTAATTCCCCGTGAACACTTTTCGCTTCCGTAATGGTATCCGTTGGCGTGTCGGCTGAGAAAAAACTAGAATTTTATTTGTGAATCAAAAACTCAACTCTGAGTTTTACCAAACAGATGTTTTTCCAAACATGCTGCCAGAAATAGAGGATATGACTCCAAATTATACTTTTCAGCAGGATGGCGCACCTGCGCATACTTCAAGAAGAAGGATAACTTATCTTCCAGAGAATTGGCCACCAAACAGTCCCGATCTAAGCCCGGTTGATAACACAATATGGGGTATAACATATTTAAATGCGAATTTTAATACCATTGAAGAACTGAAAAATCGTATCGTTGAATGTTGGCAAGTATTTCCTCAAGCAACAATAGACGCATCCATACGGCAGTGGCGTAGAAGACTGCAAGAAGTTGTTGATAATGAAGGTGGACATATCAATGCAGGGTTTTTACAAATATTTAAATTTTAATGATTAATTTACCGTTTGTTGTTGTTGTTCCTATTAAGTTCCTTTGTTTTTTTTTTAAATTTTTTTCATGCCAAATAAAGGTCCTAACAAGTAAACTTAAATTAATTGAAATAAATAAATTAATTAAGGGTATTTTTTCATTAAAAAAGGGCTCCTTTAATTTGGCCCAAAGAAAAAACACACGTAATGCAATAGAAAAATATTTTTAATTTAATAAAGACAGAAACGTGGTAATGGTATTGGATGAAATATCACTTTTCCGAAAGTTTTGCTACACGTTTAATCCACTGTGCAGATTTTTAAGCTGTAGATTTTACTCTCGTAACGAACCGAAAGTCGTCATTTCATCTAATCCTAAATATTTTAGGTCCACTTAGTACTATTTCAATATTCATATCAGGCGTATCTTAAGAATAGTATATTATTTTATATGGAGGAAAAGTGAAACTTTTCATGGCGCGCTCGTGTTTAACAGCCGAACGGAGTGAGGCTGGTAAAAGAGAGCAAGCCATGAAAAGTAACTTTTCCTCCAAATAAAATATGCTGTTTTTTCTTCAAATGTCGACAAATTAATGCAAAAACATCTCTTTTTAATAGTAATAATATCTAATTATTATTAAAGATAAATGGGGTCGCAAGGCGGCTTAGACCACGGTCGTAGGTGGCCTTGCTTAGACCGGTGTCGGTGAATATGATGTAACATAAAGTTGTCAGTGGACACTGTCAACAATAATTATTTTTTTGCGTCTCCGATTGCGTTTTAATTCCGTATTGATAAGCAGTTATTGAGTAAGTTCAATTAAATAATAACCAATTTGTTCCTAAATTAGTGATTTTTAGAAATGCAGTCACAAATTGAGTGATAAATACAAATTGTAGTTTAATAAATCTTGAGTTGTTGACGCTGATTTTGTTGTCTGTTTGTATTGTATCTATGTTGCTATGGTAACACTTTTACCTCCGCCGGTGGAAAAGTGAAAAGTAAAGCTCCGGCGGAGGAAAAACGAAACTTCACGGCTGCCTACACAGTCGAGTAATGACGGATTTACTGACGTTTGAAGAAAAATGTTATTTGCATATCCTGGCCAAAAATCAGTAAACTCGATCAATAAATAAAAAAATTATTTAACATTGAAAAACGGGCTACTTTAATTTGGCCCACAGTGTATTATATTAATTTTGTATCTAAAACAATTAATCAATTAATTGTACATGCCGAAAATTCGGGAATGTCTTCATTTTATCTCCGTAGCACAAAATATTGCTTTTCTGTTTTAATAGCACATTTTCACTTGAGTCTTGTCATTCGGATTAGCTGTTATTACTCATTTTAACGAGCTTATGGATATTTACTCAACTACAGCTAAATGATTAAGTTTCCCGCAAAAACACCATTAGTATCTAACGTTTGGCGATTTTAGTTAAAACTGCCTTTGACTTCTTGGGTTTATGCAGAATCGCCGATATTTTACTCTCATTTATGTTGGACTACTTTGGTTCTAACTAGTGCTGGCAAAAACCGTGAAAAGTTGAAACCGGTTATTCGGTTTTCTTAAAAACCGGTTTCGGATAAAACCGGGTATTCGAATAATAGTGAAAACTGGGTATCCGGATAACCGGTTAATCAGATACCCGGTTAATCGGATAACCGGTTAATCGGTTAATACACAGTCATCATAGGCTAAACACAATTTATAATTTGTTCTTAAGCATATTTCCATTAGTTCAGTTTCCCTGCCGATTAGGGCACAATCATTAAATTCTAGTGAACCAAATTCATTCCAGTTTTTGGTCGTTATTGAAATAAGCCCCAAGGTAATAATTAAATTAAAAATATTGTTTATTACAAATTACAATCGATATAAATTCTGAGCAGAAAAAATATTACAATTTTTTAAAACTTAACCCTTAACTACGAAGGTGCCGTCTGAGAGGCGGTGTGAAAACGAAATACCTTCATTTGTCAAAAACGGTAACGTTCACAAGGCCGTTACCTCATGTATTCCTGGCGGGTTTGGTGGTTGACCAGTACAAAAAATATCAGATATCTAAGACTTGAAACAGGTCAGTTCTCTGGAGATCTTCTCGTGAAGCAGTTTGATAGACGGCACGTCCGGGTATACGTAATAAAATCGGTCGGAAAATGTTCGCACAAATATGGCCTGACCATCAAAACCAATCAGTGGCGGACATATCACCGGGCAGTTCTGTACGCCGCCCTGGGGCCCAAGGTTCAGAAGGGCCCCACGATGCCGCGGATTATAAAGTATTTTTGTATCGAAATAAGTAAAATGGTAAAACATCAAATATGCAAACCAAAAATTAAGCAACATTCAATAAAGTCACAGTATAGATACCTATTCGTATCTACTAATGAAATATATCGACCTGCCTAATCGTTAAGAGCCTGAGAGCGTTAAATTTGGCAACTCCCAGAGCCAGCCACCGAACATTAACTACAGTGATTCCCACTATTCACTATTCCCAGTAGGCCGCATTTTTCATTTACTTTAGAGCAAATTATCAAATACTTGATACTTGAATAGTTTGTTTACATGATCAAATAATATTAGTAAGTGGAGTGCTAAGACTTATACTGTAGCTGCTTCAGGCAGAAGATATAAAAAAAGGTAACGTAATGCCATCTCTTATTTCAAATATATCGTGAAATTTTTAGTAACAGTCATGTCAACCAGTTTGCTATCTTCCTTGACCTAGTTAAACCTGACCTCAAAAAAGATATGAAAATTAGAGAACTTTTTGAAATAGTAATTAATAAATATTCGTATATGGAAGTTGATTTTTCTGTTGTTTATGCTGTTTTTATTATTTTTTACCCTACCTGTAACTGTGGCGCAATTGGAAAGGTCTTTTAGTAAATTGAAAATGTTTAAAAATTGCATTAGGTCAACAATGAATGAACAAAGGTTGCGTGATCTATCCATTTTAAATATAGAATACAATATCGCAGAGCAGTTAGACTTAACAGATCTAATAAATAATTTTGCTAATGTCAAGTCAGAAAAAGATAATTCTAGATTTTATTTTGTTATTAGTTTTTATATTTTGTTTAAAGAGTTCTTGTTTTATTACTTTTTATGTGATACGAAAAATAACAGTCTAGATATTAGTAATACAATATCGCAGCGAAGTAAGATTTAACAGATAATTTTGCCAATGCCAGTTTATTATTAGTTTCTGTATTTTGTTTAAAGTGTTTTTATTTTATGGCTTTTTATGTGATACGCAAAATACCAATCTACAATTTTTGGTATTAACTAGCTTTCATCCTAAATTAAAATTTATTTTATTTTCTTACTTTTCATGGGATACGAAAAAATATTAGTTCTTTATTAGTTTTCATCCTGAATAAAAAGTATTGTTATATTCTTACTTTTTATGTGATACTCATATATCATGTATTACCTATGAGAAATGCCTTAACTTAGCTTTAAAATATACAAGGGGTAGGGGCCCATAAATATCTTTTGCCCTGAGGTCCACGCGTCCCTAGATCCGCCGCTGAAACCAATTCGCTTTAGTGATGTAAACTACGAAGAAACACTTCGAAAGTGATATACGAAGCAGACGGTGATGCTGCTAGTGATATTGACATTGTCCCTGACGAAGATTGCGATAATTCTGATTATAGCACCTCAGAACAATCAGCGGACAGTAGTGATGAAAGTGAAGATGACGAGTCACTAATAAATCGAGATATTTTAGAAAAAAAAACTATGTCAATTATTATTTCCAAGAAAGAAAAACCGCCTGACAAGATATTTGTGCTTCAAATGCAAAACGTCGCCGGTCGTATGTTTATAGTGTATGAGGCAGGTCGGCGTGAACTGCACTGCTGAAATATTTTAGTTTTAAGTATTCGTTGTGCATTATTTCTTCCTAATTTTTTCACTACTTTTTTTAAAGTGTTTTATGGAATAAATACATTCAAATTATAGCAGTGCACTTTTTTCACTTTAACCACCCTCGAGTTGAAGCATACCGAAAAGAACTGGCTTTGTGATTATAAAATTGGTACCTGCTCTAAGAAACTATTTATTAAAGTACTTCCTAAAACTTAAAAGATTATCTAGAAGTACCAGTTACAAAATTATTAGGGCTTTATGCCGCAATATCTGCAGTAGTCTGCCAGACGGCACGTCCGAATTTGTGCTCCGAACATCGCACCTCCGTAGTTAAGGGTTAAATAAATATAAAGGTATTCTATTAAAGGTAGATATTATTTTTCAATCGCCCTCTAAAAGCATTTCCAAATATAATCACCGTCCAGTAGGTATGTGGTATGTTACGATTCCAAATACCCAGTTTTTACTTTACTTTCTATATTTTTTACGAATAATCGGTTAACCGAGAAACCGGTTATTCGGTTAATCGATTAATCGGTTAAACGAGAAATCGGGTAATCGATTAACCGAGTATCCAGTTAACCGGTTTCGGTTTTTTGAAAAACCGCGCATAATCCGAAACCGGTTAACCGACTATCCGAAAAACCGTCTTCGGTTGCCAGCACTAGTTCTAACGGAAATTTTTCACGCAAGGTACTCGGATAATTAGTCATCAAGCTATAGATGGCGTAAGTCCATTTCAGGAAAAGAAACGTGACATATGGGGTTTTTGCCAAGAACGCTTCAATTTCTACTTGCGTTAAAGATTAATAAGCTAACTTTTAAAATTGTTAGGGAAATCAACCTGCATTTGCCTCCTACCAAGAAGTTTGTTTAAGTTAATAGAAATCGAATCATAATAAGTATTTGCAAATGCCACCCCTTTTATATCAAGTATTCAAAGTCAGGTCATCACTAAATAGCTTTTTCAAGAATCTCAGCAACTTTATTAACATATTTTACTGCCACTAAAAGTCCTAAAGAAATAAAAAATTTTAAGGCTTTACTGATTTGTAACGGTTGACGACAATTTTTGCATGACCCCAGAACGCATCAGGCCATAACTTTGTGAGATAGTTTACATAATATGCAAATGGGCAAGAGTTCATAAAATTGAGATTATAAAGTGTCAACTGCTCGTTGTGCACAGAGCTATAATTTTCAATAAGTAACTACATTTTGCTGTAAACTTGTCTGGGTTAGTCATTTGAATATATATTGTGAATAATGATACATTTTAACAAATGAAGAGATTGTGTTGTTTAAATCAGTTGCCATAGCAATAAAGTAGCATCAAATTAGTCCTGGGAAAGATCCCGTTTTATTTTGGTTTTAAGCCGCTCTTACTTTCTATTATATTCCATAAAGTTAACCGACGAAAAAAACCCTAGCTCATCTATTTTGAAAGTTTTGAGGATTGATAAGCACCAAAATACCACCATATATATTTTAAGATACTGAAACTTTAGATTTAGAACAAATAAAGATGGTCCATATATGCTAACATATATAGGACAGTTTTATTCGCGATCATCAAGTCTTTATTATGATTAAATTCACGATTGGCTTGGGGTGATATACCTTATGTATGGTAACGAGGTGTATCGAATGGTACTACCACCCTTTGTATAATTTGTGTAAAAGAGGCATTAGTTTCTGACACTTGATTATTAACTATATTATTAGATGTTTGAATAGAATTATTAAGGATGGACGATATACCATATATCAGTTTTTTTAGAAGGGTTTTCGGATAAGAATTGTCTAAAGAAAGATTGTAAATAATATTGAGATTCCTCCTGTGAAAGGACCGGTCTGAGATTTTCAACACCCTATCTTTCATTTGTTTTACCAAGTTCACTTTAATATAATGTTTATGATATGAGTGGTAGTTAAGGAACCTCCCTGAGGTGCAGGGTTTCCTGTAACAGTCTATCAGAATTTTGTGTTCACGTGTTCTTATGAACCTTGTGTCCAAGAAAGGTACAGATTGTAAAATCGTCTTCTTCTTTAATTGTGAACTGTATATGAGGATCGTAGTCGTTAAGAGTATTTACTATCTCATCTAGTCCCCCCTCAGGGAGGGCCAGAATTATGTCATCAACATATTTTTTATAAAAGGAATATCAAAAGAAAGAACTGGTAAAACTAAGTCTAGTAAATCGTCCATAACATAAGCAGCAAGAATGGAATAGATAGTTGCTCCCATTGGTATTCCAAAAGTCTGTTTATAGAAATTATTATTAAAAAAGAA
Source organism: Pissodes strobi (assembly GCA_016904865.1). NCBI lineage: Eukaryota > Metazoa > Arthropoda > Insecta > Coleoptera > Curculionidae > Pissodes > Pissodes strobi. The sequence continues at coordinate 8,341 of JAEQML010082445.1, forward strand.
ATATGTGTTGTCAAACAAAAATTGAATAAGTTCAATAAAAGTATCACGGTTTATGTTGCAGTCTAAACCAATGCGGTCCCAGTTTTTGTAAATAGATCTTTGAACAGCTACTAGTCAGCAACAACTACCCTTCTCGTTATAATACAGGTATGGGGTTTTACCAGAGGAACATACGGAGCAACAGCAGTAGAGGGGCTGAAGGCATGGTCTAAAACAAAAGTTAAATTAGCACGTGAATATAATCGTAGGATCTTTCTTCTCCAATGTAGAAAATTAGGTGTGTTACCCCAACATGTGAATAATGCAACAAAACCAGAGGAGAGACTTATCCATGGACAGGGTGTACATTGTATTACAGACAATTTTAGTAACAGGTTAGGAATTAAACTAATAAATATTGAAATTTCTAATAACCATAAATTAATAACTAAACTTGAGTCCTCACTTCTTAACTTAAAAACCAAAATTATTTCTCTAACAAATGAAGCAATTTTCAATAACTTTACATCTAAACAACAAAGAAAATATAACAATTTATTTAACCGTTCTAAAATCAAAAATACCAATAAACGTAACAATTTAAAACGTCAGGAAACTCATGAAAAATTAAACACAAATCCTAGGTGGATAAAAAACTTAACCAATACAGATATTCCTGATGCAATCTTAAAATTCTTGTCTATTGGTCCTAAATTCGGTATTGAACCTGTAGTGGGGAAGGACATATCTTGTAAGAGAATCCTAGCGGACGTTGATTGCATAACATCTAACATTGCGGATAAATCTTTAAGAAATGTTCTGATTGCTCGCTCTACCAATGCCATCACTAATCATATTCATAAGAGTAAATACTGTAACTCATTTTACCACAAAATATATGATGAAGCACGAGCCTTTCTTAGGGATAATCCTGATATAATTTTGACTAAATCAGATAAGGGCAACGTAACAGTGATTATGAGTAAACAACAATACTTTGAACTTTCAAATAACCTAATTACTAATCACGCCTCATACACACTGCTTCGTAACGACCCAACTTGTATAATTCAGCTAAAATATAACAAACTTATTAAAATGTTGGGATACACGAACCAAATAGATGCCAACAAACAAATAGAACTTACCAACTATAAAGGTGTATCACCAAAATTTTATGAACTTTCTAAGATTCACAAGCCCATTCTTGCAGTAAGGCCCATTGTGGCTTCAATTGGGGCCCCTACGGCTCTACCTGCTTCGTTTCTCACAGACATACTTACTAAAGCTTATGATTTTGACAATGAGTACCTATTTCATGAAAGATTCATTTGATGTCACTCGCACTTTCAATGGCATGACCCTACCAGAGAGCCATGTACTAGCCAGCTTAGATGTGATATCCCTTTTCAGCAATGTTCATTCTGATGCTGTTTAAAGATCTATTTATAAAAACTGGGACCGCATTGGTTTACACTGTAATATAAACCGTGATACTTTTATTGAATTTATTAAATTTTTGTTCGACAACACATATTTCTCTTTTAATAATAATTTCTATAAACAGACTTTTGGAACACCAATGGGAGCAACTATCTCTCCCATTCTTGCTGCTTATGTTATGAACGATTTACTAGACTTAGTTTTACCAGTTTTTCCTTTTGATATTCCTTTTAGAAAAAAATATGTTGATGACATAATTCTGGCCTTCCCTGAGGGGGGACTGGATGAGATAGTAAATAAACTTAACGACTACGATCCTCATATACAGCTCACAATTGAAAAAGAAGACGATTTACAATCTGTACCTTTCTTGGACACAAGGTTCATAAGAACACGTGAAAACAAAATTCTGATAGACTAGTACAAGAAACCCTGCAGCTCAGGGAGGTTTCTTAACTTCCACTCATATCATAAACATTATATTAAAGTGAACTTAGTAAAACAAATGAAAGATAGGATGTTGAAAATCTCAGACCGGTCCTTTCTCAGGAAGAATCTCAATATTATTTACAATCTTTTTTAAGACAATTCCTTCTAAAAAACTAATATATGGTACATCGTCCATCCTTAATGATTCTATTCAAACATCTAATAATATAGTTAATAATCAAGTGTCAGAAACTAATGCCACTTTTAAACAAATTATACAAAGTCGTGGTAGTACCATTCGATACACCTCGTTAGCATACATAAGGAATATCACACCAAGCTTATCGCGAATACTTAATCATAATAAAGACTTGATGATCGCGAATAAAACTGTCCTAACCATCAGATCGTTATATTCAAAATTGAAGGACAAAACACCTTTAAAACGCCTATCAGATGTAGTTTACAGTATACCATGCCTCGAATGTGATAGTATATACAGGCTGTAACAAATTCGAGGGTGACCATTGGGATCTCGGAAACTGTAAGAGATACGAAAATGTTTAAATTGGGGCAAAGTTGCGCATTTTGAGGCGCAATAAAATGCCATTAAGAAATTGAGG